>JAOVVO010000321.1:0-87495 GCA_028564675.1 Onchocerca lupi | reverse complement strand
ATAATAATAATAATAATAATAATAATAATAATAATAATAATAATAATAATAATAATAATAATAATAATAGTAATAATAATAATAATAAATAATAGTTATTATTATTAATTTTTTTTACGGCTTCTAGATCATTGCTATTTATTGATTTCATAGAAAAACTTTCAATTTCCACCAATAGAATAACCTTTTTTTTGTGAAAAATTATTCATTAATATTTTATTTTTCAACAGTTTTGAAAATTCCATCTTCCCACTGTTTCGATGATTTGATTCAGTTTTATTTAAATTCTAAATTTATTTAATTTGAATCACTTTTTGGAGCCATTATGTACCTTTTTTTTTAAATTTTTCTTCTAATAAATCAAACTATTTCGAACTTGTTATCTTCTTCGTCAACTTTAGAAATGAGGAAAATGTATTGTCCTCCTGAAATCGCTATCATTGATTGGTCAGAGGCTAGAGAAAGAGCATAGTGCAGAAATCAACAAAACATATTTATCTAATTTTCACCTGAATTTATTGATCGATTTATTGATTTCACCTGGATTTAGTAATCAGCAATAACTAGTAAGAACTATTTCTGATGAGATGAAATGAAAATCATAGTTTTAGAAAGAATAGTTAGAGAGTACGGATGACCTTATTCTGACAGGTAAACGATATTCTTATGGGGTGAAATATTGACTTTAACTTGATTTTATTAATCATTAGTAACTTTTTTGAAAAAAAAAATCAATAAAATAATTTTTTTTTTTTTTTTTTTACTTCTGAGCAATAATTAATTTTTAGAAATCATAATTTGGAAAGAAGAGTTAGAGAATATGAAAATGATTAGTCCACTCTGATAGATAAAAGATATTCTGTAGGTAAAATATTATTACTAACACTTTACTCATTTAACTCATTAGTTCTAGCTGTGAATGGTGATAGATGAAAACTTTTCTAGTTTCAAAATTTTCCCAAAACGGAATGATTTTCAACAACTTTTGCAAGATTATCATATTTTAACAAATTATTTATATATTTTCTAATTTTAAAATTTTCTGAACTATTATAAAATTAATTATATCTTGCACGAGTTTTTAGAATTATCACGTAAACTTATTTGCTAAAATCTTTATTGACAATTCTATTTTTGCTATTTCTTCTGATTTATAATACTCTTTAGTATTAGATTTAGCATATCGTTTTCGAAGATTTACCAAAATTTTTTGCATTCATTCTCATCTTATGAGAAATTACAGGAAAACAGAAATTTGAGATCAATATTTTGGGAGATTACTGGAAAATGAAATTTGAGATTAATATCTAGAAGTAAAGTTAATCTAAATAGAAAATAAGCCTAGGAGCAAGATCTGAGGATTTTGAAGGCTCATTATTATTATATGGCCGATTTTTCATTTGCCGTTTGTTTTTTGCCATTTTTTATTCAATTGTTTACTTTTTATCAAAAAACAAATCTGTTCGAAGAAGTGTTATTCATCAATTACATATGCGATTAGGCAGCAAGTGTAGTTATGAAAGCATAGCGCCAAAACTTAAGGTCATCGAACAAAGATTCTTTTGACCTTTACCATCGATTTTTGGCGGGAAGTTGAAAAACAATTTCTCTCTGTCACCTTATGCTGAGATACAAAGATGTATATCATGAATAACTCAAGTAGCAGAGAAATTAATAATAACTAAATACAGGAAGAAATGAAGGAAAAATTATTTTTTGAATTAAACGATATTTGCCAAATTCTTTTTTTCATTTTAATTTGCAAATCTTTCACTTTGTTTTCTATAATCAAATTAAGTTTTTATATTCTTATTTTGGGTATCTTTCGAGATATACTCTTGACTTCTGAATCTGAAATTCCGCGAATTTTAAATTTTCAAAAAATGAAATTATCATTCAAAATTAAAACCAAAAATTCATACTTTATTAATAATTTTATGAGAAAATTGTTCCCTCGACTACAGTACCTGATTACGGTTTGCTAATTAGTAATTAATAGTTGGTTCATGAAATTTGCTTAAACTTAAACGGATGTCTAGTAAGCAAAGTTTAAGTGCTTTTGCAGCTACTGGTAAACAGAAATTCTTGGACTTTATAAATTTAAAATGTTAACTTTTATGGGGATATTATCAAGATTTTGATATTTTAATGATTAGGAAGAATATCATGGTATTAATTACTTACTGTAACTTATTTCAGACTTAATTGTGATCGAATAATATGAATAATCAATCCGGTATAGTGCATATCAAGATCCGGCTGTAATTTTTGAAGGATCAGGTTATCAATCAGGTTTATATTTTATTGAACGACAAGATTCGAAATCTGGGAAATAATAACTATTACACAATATTCCATTATGATTATGAAGTTTTTTTTTTATAAATGAAACTTTTACATAAATTGGCGAAAGATGAAAACTCTGATGGACAGTGTATATTGAAATTTACTTTAAAAAAAATTATCGAGAATTGAATTTAATTATTTTTTGGCATTATTTGCCAGATGAGAAACAGAAGTGATATATGAAATGGAAGTAATAAAAGTATCTGGATAGGAAATAATTACTAGTAATTAATTAATGAAACTTTATTAAAATTTTGATAATTTTGCCGCAAAATCTTCACTTAAAGAAAATTCGGAAGTATTATTTTTCTGAGACAGAAATGATAGATTAAAAGCAATCAATGATTAAATATAATCACGATAACGAATGAAGAAAGTGAAATTAAATTTTAATGGAAATGACCTAAATAATTGCAAAATATTATCATGATATTTACTGTTCAGAAAATAAGCTTTTAGTGCAAATTATTTACAGGATTCTTACAGATTTTTAAGATTCTACAGGATTCTATTAAAGAATCTTACAGAATCGGAAAAATACGAGGGAATCTTGTAAATAAATCATAAATTTTCCGTGATGAAAAATCTAATTGTTTACATTTTAAGATTCTGAGGAAACAGATAAGTAAACAATCATGAAATAGTAAACATCCAAATATAAAAACTGTAAGTAAACAACTGTATCTCATTGAGATCATTGCACCATGAATTCCCGGGTGATCTTGATATCAATCAAGCATTTCAAAAGAAATGTCAGAAGTATTTCGGTTGTTTGTTTATTTCGGTTTGTTGATTAGTGATTTTGTGATTAATGTGTTCACCGAATTTAGGTATTGATTTGATCCCTTCTGTATGTAAATTCATCAAGAATTCCGAATCGAATTGAATTAAATTAGTTATGAAGAGAAAAAAGAGAAAACTAATTTATTACATTTTAGGTTATTTTCTCTTCAAATTATTGCTCAAATGAATGCTCGGAAACATCGAGAAAATTTTGATGATAGCATAAGTAACGAAAGATTGCTACGTTACAAATTATATCGTGAGCATATGTTATATCGAGCAGGATTGCGATGTAAATTTCAAAATATGCGAAAATGGCACAAATATTGCGAACATGAAGAATCGCCACGACGTCAAACAATGAATTATTTAATATTGCAATCAACTTTTTTGCCATATAGCGATCAAACAATCACTCAACATTTGAGCAGAACTCACCGATGGATGCGAAATCCTGGACGAAATTCATTTTATCGTGGACTTGAAATAATCCGAAAGGTTTAATGTTATCTTCAATATTTTTGATTTTTTTATATTGCCAATTTCATTTTTATTTTTAAATAGAATAATAAGAGAAATAAAGTTAATATTATTATCAAGTTAATAAAATTAACGAACGAGTTGAAATGATGATAATTTCGCAAGGATTATAAATATTTTGGCAAAGATTTGCGATCAAAGAAGAAAGGATGATGGGGAGAAAGCGAATAAACAATTCTAAACTGTCAAAAATCAAAGTGTCTTCAAATTTATAAATATTTTTTATGAAATTCATAAAGAAATTTATACGATTTCTATTTGTTCACAATTGCAATTGCCATCAATGCCGCATCATATGACTGGGTGGGATGATAATTTTTCAATGATTTGAAAAATAAAAAAAAAAAAAGAAAGTTTTTGAATAATTTGAAAAAAAAAAAGTTTTTAGATGGCATTAACAATTTTGTGAGCATTTTCAGGAACTTGATAATATGTGGCTTAACGAGAGAAAATTGTTAAGTGGTTGCTGTTGCAATGTTATGACAATGTTATTTTGTCTAAGAGTGATGTCCGAGATTGAACAAATTGCTGAAAAATTAGTCAAAAAATATCGTGCACAGCAGGTAACATAAATTATCCATCATTATTCAGCAAATAATCGATAAAATTCGATTTTTACGTGAAAAAAAAAAAAAAACTTCTGAATTTTAAATGGAATCGTTCACGTAATTTAAGCGTAGAATTTACGCATATTCTAATCAATAAAACTTGAAAATGATAATTAATAGTTGAAATTTTTGAATGATAATTTAATTGTAATTCGACAATTTGGAGTTTAAAAATTTTTTTTTTTTTTTTTTTTTGAAGATAAAAGTAAAAATTTCGAAATGATTGTTAATGTTAAAAGTTTTGAATGCAAATTCAAAATTTTTGTAATTTGATAAATTTTTATTCTTAAAATTTGAAAATTTTTGAAAATAAAACCAAAAAATTTTCAAAAATTTTTTTAAAGGAATTTTGGCCAATATGTGTACAATCGATTCAATGCAATAATGGATCACAATTGGTAGAAAGTATCGATTTTTCAAAAGATCCATCACAGATCGGAGTTTATCTTGATCATATTAGATCAATTCATGCTACCTATCGTCAGCATATTCGACGTGAAAAAGATACGATACATCTTTTTGCCGAACGTACAATGAAATGGCGAAAAAATGCTGGTGGTAAATTATTCAGAAAATTGGAAGAACAATATGAAGAATATTTAAATTGTGTAAGTTTGAAATTACATAAATTAGCAATTATTAAAAATTTGAATTTAATTTAATTTTCGATTTAAGAAAATTTTGGATTTAATTTAGACTTTAAAAAAGTTTAAATTTAATTTAACTTTGGGTTTAAGAAAAATTTGAATTTAACTTAACTCTGTATTTAAGAAAAATTTGGATTTAATTTAACTTAACTCTTATTGAACTTAATTTGGCTTAATTTTTTAGGGGAATTAAAATGATTATGTAATAAAAATTTATAAATAAAATCTGAAAAATGATTTGATTTTTATTAGTCTGATTTCATTTGAATTGAAAATCAAGAAGTCAGTTTTGAGAAATTTTAATCAAACTAATCAATTTAAATTATGAAATTAATTAAATCATTAAATATTTAATCAATTTTTAAAAACATTTTTTATTCTGTCTAAAAAAAAGATTCAAATTTGATGCATTTTTCAGATAGTCAATCGAAGTACCAATATTTTACCGGGAATTCCTGAAGATCGAATGATGAAAAAATTATGGACGTTGAAATCAATATTCCAACGAAGATTCAGATGTGTACTTGCTGGATGGCCTAGCAAAATGGAAAAAGCTTTGCTCTGTTCTTATTGTCATTTTATTCGAGTGCAAAAAAATTAAATTCGAAATTTGATATTTTTGCAAATTTCCATTTTAATTGATCAACTTGTCAAGATTATTTGATTTTTGATCCAGAAAAAAATAGCATTAATTAATAGAATTCTATTAATTACAAAATAAATGAACAATAGTAGAAGAAATTCTGCTTGCCAAAATTCAATTTCGAAATCAGACAAAGCTTATCTTGACAATATTGATAATATTATCATTAAAATATTATTCTTATTTTTTGTTTTGAAGTTTTGATGCCTTCATTTCTACCTAATTTTTTATTCCATCCATTGCGTCCTAATTTATGGAAAATTTTTGGCACATTTGTTTTTGTATGTATGTTTGATTATAATTTAGTTTTTCTAGAAGATTCGATTTTCATTTTGAAAACAAAAAAGATCTCAAATTGATAAATCATATTCGATTCAGGTTTCTTTTCCTTAAATCTTTTTTTTTTCTTTTTATTTGGATATTTCCTTGGATAATTTCATTCATTGTAGATTTTTTCAAAAATTTTCTAAACTTGATTTTATTGATGCTTATATGAATTTGGAAGAATATCTTTCAAACATATTCGAATGCTCAAACTATCCAATTTTGCTATGGTCACTCTGGTCACTCTTATTTCTTTCAAATGCTATTACATGTATTTTTATTGTTATTATTATCACTTTTATCATTCTTATCATCATTTACAGTACACTCGTTTGTTTATTACTTGCACGTGAAACTATCGGGTCATTTACAGTAGTGCAAGATTGGTTTTTTTTTTTTTTCTTTTTCCGTGTTATTACGTCAATTGCGAGTTTGGAATTTCTGAACGTGTTTGTTTGTTTTTGTTTTTGTTTTTTGTTTTTTTTGTTGTTGAAATGCTCTCAATTTTTTTGTATCTCAATGTATTGTTTTCATACTAGCTCTTTCAGACATTCATAATGAATTTTTTTTTTTGTGTGGGTGTGTGATTATAGCAATTTAAACAAAAATTAATTCAAATTTTTCTTAATTTCAATTTCTTTAGATGAGTCAATTTTCAAATTGAAAAAAGTAAGTAGCATTATTCAATGAACGAAATCATGAAATTACATTTCAATTCATTCATTGACATTAGCGATATTTCTGTAAACTTTAATGCAAGTTCAACTTAAAACTGAAATTAGCGATATTTCTGTAAACTTTAATGCAAGTTCAACTTAAAACAAATTTAACAAATACTAATAAAAAAGTGAAAATTTTCAATATAAATGCTCAAATGGTTATGAAATTTGAAAGAAAAAGAAATTTTTTTAATTTAAAGATTCACTTCTTTTTGTTGTTTCTCATTTTTTCCATTTTTTGAAGAAAAATTTTTGGAAAAAATGGAAAAAATGAGAAACAACAAAAAAAAAGTGAACCTTTAAATTAAAGAAATTTCTTTTTCTTTCAAATTAATTATGGAAAGATTTCCGGAAGTATTTATTTCAATTTGATCATCAACTTGATTGATATTATCAACAAATTTCGACTGATTATGGCATTATAATAATTTCATTCAATTCAATTTTTCTCGTCTAATTGAGCAAAAAAAAAAAAAAAAAAGTCGTTCATTGAATATAATTTTTTATAATATGTTTTTTTTTTTGATAATTTTACAAAAATTTTGATAATTTCCAAAATAATTATAAAAATAAAAAAAGTTTGCAATTCCTATCATATCTATCATTAATAATTGCGAATGATAATTTCCAAAGTAAAAAAAAAAATATTTAGGATTTAATAATTACAAATTTTCAATTTTGATAATTTCAAAAAAGTTCATTTTATTGCGGTTAGATTTAAGAAAATATCTTTCGTAATGAGTTTGAATCATAAAACAATAATGTTTTGCGCAATAATTATCATTCCTTATCAATTATTTATATCATTTATTTAATACCAAAAAGCATAAAAAAAAAAAAAAAAGGAAATTGAAATGTTAGAAATGTTAACAAACAAATGATAGCATTTGAAAATCAAAATAGATAAATATACGATTTTTCTACAAAAAATGGATATTATAGTTGTGATAAGAAGAACGATTTAAGATAAATGATAACTTTTAAAGATTATTTATCATGAGTTTGTCTATCAAACTTAAAGATTTAAGATAAATGATAATTTTTAAAATCTCCAACATCCTTCAACTCTTAAATATTGCATGAATTTCTTTGATTGATAAATTTGATCAAAAAATTTCATGATCTTCAAGAGAAAAAAGAAAAAAAATCCATTAATTGAATAAAATTCGAGAAAATTCCTCCTGATCCAGCAACATTTACATATCAGCTAAGATCATTTCTTCCAAAGAAGACCAATTTATCCCAAATAATTTCCGATGTTATTCAATATCTCCCATAAAGCGGGGAAAATTTGAGATCAACAAAATGATTTTGTCATAATAGTTTAGGATTTTTTGTTAATTGTTCATTGCAATCTCTACCATGTTTTGTTTTTTTTTTTTTTTTTTTTTTTTTTTGAATTCAAGTTGAATTTAATTTACATTAAGTTAAGAAATTTTTAAATTACATATTTCGAAATTAATTAAATCTTAATTTAACTCTAATCTTACGAAATGAAAATATCATAAAATATTTCTTAATAGTCTAAACTATTTGATCAATTCAAAAATTTTTAGAAAATTTAAGCAAAAAATCAAAATTAAGATTAATTTTTATAAAAGAGGAAAAAACAGGGTCACTATATATCCCTTTGACCTTCGACCTTCGACCTTTTCTAAAGGGTGTGGTCTTGCTTGCTAGGCATCATCCACTGCACTTTTTATAGTAAGTTGTCTTTCAGAGCTGCTGAATTTTCACACTAAAAGAACACATAGTGTGACCTCAAAAGGGTCATCTTCACAGAGGTTTATTTTTTTGTCGTCATTTTCTGCTTCAGTCGAGACTAAAAAATCCATCCATTTGCGGGAATGAATTTATTTCGATCTGCATGGTCTTGACCTTTCACCTTAACATATTCATTATCATTATCAAATTCTTTCATTTCTTTTTCTATGTAATCTGAGAATGTATTCGAGCATTATTAATCAATCAATAGATCTTCCAAAATAAATCAATAAATCTGGTTTATTTTCGCGATTTTTCTCAAGAAAACAATAATTTCGAAAATTTTGCAAAATTAAATTAATGCTTTGGAAAATAAGGCTCAGAATTTGAGGCTTTTGACGATATTCTTGGGATTCGAACCTAATATGGTTGACATTTCGTTCTTTTCCTTTTATTATAATTTACCTTCGTCTAATTCGTTTTTTTTTTTCTTGCACAAAATTCAAATGATTTATCATTAATGGTGATTAATCGCTTTTTTTCAGCTGTATACTTTCGCTAGAACTGATAAGAGGTGATATCGAACAAAAAAGTTTCAACTTCGGATCAGCAAACATTGCGCGATACAAAGTGAATTGATTTTTTTTTTTTGGAAAATTAATTTAAAATTTAAATTTGTTACCAAAAAGATAATATGAATAATTGATCAAAGATGATATTCTAAAAGTTCCAAAGAATTTCAGAAAATATCGTACAAATAAAAATGTTGACAAATTAAATTCTAATAATGAATCAAATCATTGAAGCTAAATAAATCTAAATCAGAAAAATCTTACTATATTCGGATTAGGATTGATCTAGATGATATAACTTTTGACATTTGATCGCAAAATCAAATCGTCATCCTAGGATTATATTGAATAATTTCGTGATTAAAATTTATATAATTTGATGATTTCAGATCAATTTGAAAAAATGTTCATCATTTCGGCACCTATTAAAGAATGTTTTGAAACAAGTTGGTTGAAATTGAAAGTTGTCGCTTATGATTTTGCATCATTTTCAAATATATCAATACCGAATTTTCGAACTACTTCAAAAGTTGAATTACATGAATTAGCAAAAGATTTACTTCATATGGATCATTGCGTGGAAAATTTATTTCGATCATTATTATTTACATTTGAAGATGTTTTGGAACAGGAAGGTGTTGATCTGTTGGAATATTTGATTATTCAAAAGCAATCATACGGTGAGAATATTACTGATTTTGCATGGAATATGAACAAATATTCGCCATATTTATTATTATTTGATTTATGTCATATTTTTTATAATCATTTTCATGAACTTGATCAACAAATGCGTCATAATATTGCAATGTATAAAGAAAATTTGAAAATAGCGAAAGAATATATTGCTGCTGAAGAATCATTGGTTACGCAAAATTTAACACGTATAATACGTGAAGAAACAATCATTGATACGGAATATATTCAATCAGTTTACGTTGCTGTACCATATGAATTAACAAATATATGGTTAGAAGTGTATGAAACAATTCATGATTCTGTGGTAGCATGTTCGAGTTGTTTCATTACTGAAGATAATGATTATAAGCTTTATTCGGTTGTAATTGTTCGTGAGAATTTCGCAGAATTTCGTGAAAATTGTGCCAAACTTGGCTTCATTACTCGACGATTTCGATCAGATCCAAATGGATATGCCAGAAAACTTCATGAAAAGCGAAAACTTGAAGAAGCTACACGATATCAAAATGTATTACTCATTCAATGGTTGAAAGTGATAGCTGATGATCTTTTTGATTTATTAATTCATATTAAAATACTTCGAGCATATGTAGCAAGTTCAATACGATACGATAACGAGGAATATCAAATTATTATGTTTTATCCACGAAAAAATTTGTCGCAACAATTGCAATCCGAATTGAAGAAATTTTATGAGAAACAACAGGAGACAAATGTTAGAAATGAAACGAATTCGGAAAGAAAACTGAAAAAAGGACCGAGCTATCTACCCTATCTGATCTATAAAGTGAATCTTGCTTTTCCGGAATATTGAAATTTCATTTTACTATATTATTTTCATTATTGTATCATATTTGCAAAGTGATTGCTTTTTCTTTTTTTTTTTTTCTTTATGGTTGAAAGCATAGAAAATAAATTGCTGAATTGATGAATGATAAGCTAATAAGAGAGCATTATAAAAAATTTCCATCAACACTGCAATGTATTTTGTCATTTTTCCGTACAACTGATTCTGAACTTTTCAACATTGACACCTATATTTCCAATTTTAATGAATCATCATGTATAGGCAGTAATTATCCTGTTTATGCCACAAAATTTTCTATGATGAGAAAAGAAACATTTTTTCAGTTGCAAAAATGTATCTACATTTACATCATTGTTGCATTTATATCTCAATTTTTGTGCATTGAGATCTGAATGCAACAGCGAAGTTTTCAGAAAAAATAAAAAATAGATCTCAATTCGGTATATACAGAAGTATTTTATAAAGTTACAAAAATCTCTAATTTAGGATGAGAACGATGGCAAATATTTAGAATTTAGAAGAATATTGAAAATTATAATAATACGAATCGTTTTGTAATCCTAGAGATTATATGACGTCATTCACAAACCAGTCCTATTGTATCTCATCTTCTGCATTCTAATATATTTGCAGATTCCTACTTTACGCTTCAATCTTAAGATGTTCAAAATTTTGACTTCATCAGGGAACTTTTACAGAATGTTAAATCAAAATACGGTTTTAAAAAGTTATTTATCAGAAAATAGTTTTGATACCAGCCAGTGATAGCAATATAATAATAAATGAAGAAAAAAAAGAACAATCCAATCGAACAATGAAATGAAAAACTAATGAAATTGTATCTAAACTTTGATATCCTCCAACTGTCGCGTTCCGTTCTTGTCGATAACCAATACCTGAAGAAACACTTAATAATCATTGAAATAATTCGAAATTCATTTAATTGAAAAGCAAAAAAAATGGAAGAAAGTTTTTCCCGATTGCTCCGATATTCTTAGGATTTTTATAATATCAAAATTTAACTCGTTAATTTAAATGCTCAAGTATTCAAGTAACTGAATAATTAAATATTTAAGTAATTAAGTAATCACGTATTTAAGTACACAACACTTGATTAAATAATGAAATGTATATAGATGAAGCAATTAACTAAGAGAAATCGAATTAAAAAAAGATGTAGGGAGTTAGTATTTAAATATGAAGTAACAGGAATAAGTACTGATAGATCATAAATCATAGGACATAAACAATTAATTTATATAAATAATTAATAATGATAGTAATGAAAATGACAATAATAATAAATGAATAATAATGGATGTTTGTTCTAACTGAAGCTCGTATGCAAACAGCAATAGACTTAAAAAAAGATATTTTTCCGTTTAGGATTCAAAAAGAAAAAATATTCTCATTGTTACTATTTCAGTCAAAAAATTGATTTAAATAATAATAAATATTTTCAGTCTGAGATCAAATCTCACTCAACGAATTTGTCCTTTTCGATTTTACTTTTAGAATCGAAGATTTTTAAATATAGAGAGAATAATATTTAAGCAATTCAAATATTTATGTAATTAAGTGCAGAATGCTAGATGCAACCAAATATTTAAATATTCAAGTAATAGAGTAATTAAGTATTTAGATACTTAAACATTTAAGTAATCTGAAATACCAAATAATCAAACAAACAAGTATTCGGATAATCCAGTAACTAAGTGCGCAATTTTTTAAGTATCTAGCATTCTTCATTTTCTAATTTTTAATCATTTCAACATCAATTCTAAATATGTAAAAGCGCAAATATTTACTTCAAATGATGGTAAATTAACGATGAAACGACGTTTCGATTCATGTAGACACTTCTTTAATAAATCCATTCCTTCGGCTTCAGTCATATCTAAATAGAAATAAGACCACAAAAAACCTTTTTTTTTCTTACACTATAACATAAAATAATTTGGACTAGCGGAATAAGATTAAAAATTTTAGACACAGAACTCAAAAAATCAGAAAAAAATCAGAATAGAAAAATGACCTGACTAAATTAAAATAAATTAATATTCTTAAGAAAAAGAGTGTCCGAGCTACTTTTTTTTAAATTTAGTAGTAATGATAAACTAATTCAATTCCGAAAAGTACGCTTATATCGGATTCAAAAGCAAGTCATCATTATTAGATTTATACTATATTAGCCTTGGTAATAAGCCGAATATGTCAAATGAAGCATTACTGCATATATAGACTGACCATTTTTATATGTTTTGTCCAGAATTGAATAACAGAGTCGCCCGCTGAATCCACGAAATATATATGGCTGAAAACATTAACATTCACTATGCAAGAAATAGTTCGGACTGAATTAACATAACGCTTTCTATTTAACATTCTTAAAGTTAAAAACCGTGGTAAAATATGCATCGGTAAATTTAAATATCAAATACTTGATTTACAACAGAAAGAGAAAGCTAAACCATAATTTATTTAGCGCAAAATAAGCCTTACAATCGCTGTTGCTACGAATGCAGTTCTGTTAAAGAAACCTTATATTACAACTAACCTGGTCAGCAATACCATTACCCAAGTAATCAACAGAACCAAGAAAAGCTTTGTTCTCAATGCTGTCATAACCACCAATCAGTGTATCAACAACGTAATAATCTTGCGTTCGCAAAGATTCAGCGATACTTCGGCGAATCCAATGATGACTTGAGCGAGGACTCATTTCATAACCTGTAATGACTTGTACTTAGAAAAAGTGATATCAGAATCGGTCTCCGAAAATCTGATTTAAAATCTAGTTTTCATCACTGCATACACCGATCAGAAGTTAAGATATGAAATAATATACAAAATTTATAATTTGCATATATCAGCATGTCAATTATTGCAGTTTGGTTATTGCAGTTATTGCAGTCGCATACTTGAAATACACTTGTATTCGAGTATGCGTTTTTTCGACAAGTTTATGAAAAATCAAGTTTACAGAAACCTAACCAATATATCAATGGTTTTTAATCTCTCATTCTATGGACAAATAAGGAAAAAAATCAATAAGTCATATATAAAGTAAGAGGAAAATATGCTTTATTCTATGCCATGTTGTGTAAAACTTTATTTACCATATCGAAGTTTATAAAGTTGAATATTTCGTTTGCACCAATCTCCAAACTGCGCTACGTCGCCGTCCTCTCCAATACATATCATTGCTAATTTATCACCCAAGGTAAATTTCTTTTCCTCATCTGTCAATATATATTATTAATGTTATTTTCCTCAAATTAAATACAAATAAATATCTCATGTCATCTAGAAAAGAAACTTATCAAGTGATTAAGTGAAACATATTTTGGAGATTTTACAATAAATCTTATAAAAATTTTGCCAAAAATGCTCATCCAATTGTTTTTTCAAAGAAATTTTCACGATCATTGCACTAATTTCATTAATTTCCACAGAATAACTTCAAAAATTAGTACATCCACTATCTACCTTTAATATTACAAGTGAATGGATATTAACGATCTTCAAGTCCCTATCGATTGTAAAATGTTAATTTTTACAGTTTTGATAAATTGAAGCAGCCAAAAAAACCTGAAGTATTAAAAACTATTCTTTCAAATAGAATCCATTAAATAAATATCGTTCTTTTGTCGAATTAATCTCGCCTCTGCTCATTTTTATTTTCAGTCAAACCTTAACATGACACAAGATTTAAACTTTCGAAATTTCTTGCAGAAAGAAAAAATAACCATCAGTCACAACAATCGCTCCATGAGCGAAGCATGAACGATCTGCTGCCAAAATCACATAATTGTCAGTACATATTCCAATTAAAAAATGAGTACCGGACATAATCCCGACACTTTCTGAAATAAGTAGATATCACTTGAACCAATACAAAGATAACAAACACTAAGTTCATCAGATGAATACTTGTTTTATAAAAAAAACTACAAATAAAAATAGTTGAAATTTTAAAGCGATAATAATAAATTAGCATGCAGCTTCCTTTACGTTACCGTACATTATGTAATCATATTTCCCCGATCATTATCAATATTAGCAACCAACCATGCCTTATAAATCTACCTTTAATTATTGCTATAGATAACGTTTCATTATTGCTATAATTATTGTTATTGTAACAGCTCAATTTTTTTGTCTATTTGCTGTGATAATACTCTTCCATAAAATGCATAAGGGTTTTACACGCAAATTTCTTCAATCTCTATCGAAATCTTATTCTTGGAATCAAATTATTCCCATTATTTCCTGTATGTGTGCATTTTTTAAATCTTATTTTGTACATTTATACTTAATAAACTTAAAATTAGTTTCTTTCCCATATAGAAACCATAAAAAGCAGAATTAGTCATATTTTCTGAATAACTCAGTATGTCAAAATATCCAGGATAAACTAAAACTCTCCGCAGTATACGAAATTCATGAAAAAAATCTATGAACTACATCAATTTCTCTATTCGAACCAGAATCTCGTTGTGTTACTCCACCTTTTCGCTAGTCAAAATTCGTTCAAGTACATATTTTTTGAGCATTTATCGATGAAATTAGAAAACTTGATATAATTTCTGACAAGTTTTTGAAAAACGCATTACAAAATCATCCATAATTTAAGCGAACTTTCTGCTCCTTTCTCTAACGATGTCGATGAGACCAATGTTTCATGGCGTCCTTGATATTTGTACTACGATGATTTTCATTTGTCCTAATGCCGTGTAGTAAACGTCGGAGCGGATGTTCAGGCTACGTGATTTAGAGGTTGCGAGCGGTGCTTTACGTGGTTCGGAGGTTTCACGTGGGGCGTTTTGTGTGATTCAGAGGTTCTATAGGCTCATTTACGTGAGATAACATAGATGATTTAATTGCAGCCTTTGTATGAAAAATGATGAATTCATTGGTTCTGTTTTACTAGTTTCTTCTCTTGTAATTTTTCACTATTCAGCATTCAGAAAGTGAATTCATTTTAGGTTAGAAGGATGCCGCAAAGATTGACATATCGGCGACGCCTGTGTTATAACACAAAATCTAATAAAACAAAGGTAACTTTTTCATAATTTAAAAATAAAACCTAACAAAGTTGCCCGAAGCCCCGACGGATTTGAGATTGTGAGAGAAGAGAAAGATTAAAAACAAAGTGTTTTTTTGTTTCCAAAAATTCTCTTTTAGATAATCATTACTTATGTCATGACTGTTATTCATCCATTCTATAATCCAATTTATTTCATAAAAATTTCTCTTACTCCTCTCATATATATTTACTTAGGAGGAAATTTCCGTTTAAAATCATTGGCTGCCGTTTGTAATGATGATTTTTTCAATATGAAATATTTTGCAGGTATCGAAAACACCAGGTGGACGTGTAGTTTTCCTGTACAGAAAAAAGAAAGGTTCTGTAGCACGATGTGGCGATACTGGAGTAAAGTTGAAAGGAGTAAGCGCCTTTTCAAACATTATTAATTCACTACATTAAATTGTAGTGTCGGATTTCGGAAAAATTTTCCACAGTATTGTCACATTAACTATTCCGTTTAATTTCAAAATTATTGCAATACTGCATGATCTCCAATTTGACTGAAAAATTAGAGATTCAGAATTTGACAATTTTGACAAGCTAATTCATTTTCGGAGTTTCCAGTTTTTTATTTTTCAATTCGCTGGATGTTAGTCGCAAAATTTGAGAGATTTACTGAAAATCAGTAATTTCTATCTTCATTTATTTTAGATCAAGCCGGCGAGGCCACGTCAGTTACAGAAGATGACGAAACGTCTGAAGCGCGTGACTCGTGCTTACGGTGGTTGTCTCTCAGCAGCAGCTGTACGGGAGCGTATTATCCGTGCTTTTTTAATTGAAGAACAAAAAATCGTTGCTCGAGTGTTGAAAGCAAAAATTAAAGCCGAGAAGAAATAAATAAGATTTTTAATTTGATAAATCATTACCCTTTTTGCTTTTTTTTGTTAACTGTATTGAAATAAAAGTTTGTCAATTGAACGATGTGTTCGCACAACTAAAAATGCCTTCTATTTTGTACTATCAATTTTTTATTATTTCCAAATGTTCTGTTTATGAAATTTTCTTTTATTTATCTACAGTTTGATTAATTATTGGTTTCTGTTGTTACTCTTATTTGAAAATTTCGTTTTCACTCCTACTGCGGTTCAATTTTATCGATTAATGACTTATTTTTCTGTCTTGTCGGGGAACATTTCATTTGTGATGGAAATATCGCTCTGAGAATTTCTTGTGATCTTCTGTTCCTAAATTGAAGCGGTGATGGCAAGATGGAAAAACAAACTCATCGACGAGGAAAGTTCTGATTTTGTGCATTAATGTTTCAAGTTATAAACGGAGAGACTGAAATTTAGTATCACTGATGTAAATTTATGGCTGCAATAAGTGGTATCGGCCGGAGTAAGCTACGGTAGTTGGATATATCGATTTTTTCAAAC
Organism: Onchocerca lupi; assembly: GCA_028564675.1. NCBI lineage: Eukaryota > Metazoa > Nematoda > Chromadorea > Rhabditida > Onchocercidae > Onchocerca > Onchocerca lupi. The sequence continues at coordinate 70,634 of JAOVVO010000321.1, read as the reverse complement.
CGGCGATGAATTATCGAGGAGTGACATTTAAAAAGTGTGGGGGATTCAGGTATCGGGGGCTTCCAAAGGAATATGTGGGTTCCTGTGGATTCGAAGTGTTAAAAATGTGGGAGTGGTATTAAATTCGTGATATTTTCATGAACAAATGGATATTTCTTGAAATCAAAAACTTCATTTGAAATTTCGACAGCTTCTCATAATTATAGATTTGTTAATTTCGTTCGAGGGAAAAAGACAAAACCTTTTGGAAAATTCAGAGATTCATAATCATAGGATGTACAGCTTCACGGGTCAAAGTCAATATGGGTAAGTTTTTCTAATCTTATGTAATATTGAGGAAAAAAAAATTTTTTCAGTAATAGGCGTAGAAATGACTTATGCCTCATATTTAACATGATAATATTTAATTACCATCCACAGTAGAGTATCCTTCCACAAAAAATTTCCCTGAAATAACGAACGTCTCTGTCATTCCATCGTGCAATTAGAGAATTAATCAGAAAATGGTTGAGCTATGAATTGGTATTGCAGTGATTGAAATGACTTGATTTCTAATTTTTCTGTTCATTTCGGAATGTTTAATGTTTAGATTGAGTATGAGCAAAAGAGTTTTTTTTCTCCATTGATCATATTCGAATTACGGAAGTTTCCTTTTTCTGAATAGCAAATGATAGATTTGCTGATGATTTTACAACAGTATTGTATATGAATAACATGAGGAAATCAGCAAAATTTTTTTAAAATAAAGATCTGAACGAATTAGGATTTTCCAGAAAAAAAAATAAGCGTCCTCAGAAATTAATTTAAAGTATGAAAGAAGGAAATGAGAGCATGAAGAAAGATGAGAAATATTTACAAAAATTGATTTGCTGTCATTTATTATTTATGAGTTATGCATTTTTCTGTTCCTTCTTTCGTTATATCAGGATGGTGCAATTTTTAGAAGTTATAATTCAACTTATGCTACTTCACCTGCCGCTGCTGCAGTTTATAATGCAACAGTACAGTCGCAGCCAACGCCGCATACTCCTACACTTGGTGCTGCTGTAGGGGCTACAAATCCGACTAGTGTTTATGCCAGGTGAAAAACCATTCGGAATTTCTATTTCTTAAAGATGTAATAGTTTATCAAGATAATTCAAGATAATTAAAATGAATTGGTCTAAAATACATCTCTTACATTATTAACATCAGCGATAAGATTCTATCAGTAAGAGTCGCATAATACTGATGACCAAGTCTCAAATTAAATTTACATTACTTCATAACGCTTGCCAAATGATTGAACCTTGGAACTTTCTTCATGAAGTCTTTTCAGAAATTATCTTATAAGTTGGGGTTTTCACAAAATGTGTCGAAATTATATCATCTACTTTATCATAATTGTCATAATATCTTCTGAAATAAAGACAAATAGTTATACTTTATCGATAACTATGTTTTTGGTTTTGTAGTTTTTCAAGTGCAGCAGCTCCTACGGCATCACCCTATGCTGCATATGCAAATCCTACGGCTGCGGCAGCATATGCACAATATGGACAAACTGCGGCAGCTGTAGCATCTCTGCAGCAGCAACAGCAGCAACAAGTGCAGCAGGTTGTAAGCGATTTTTTTCTAGAAAATTATTTTTCAATTTTTGAAGAAAATTTTTTACTGGCAATATTAGAGTTGAGCTATACTCTTCGTAATTAAGGGATAGTGTAAATTGTAATTGGAAGATAAGCTTGCCGTTAATTACGATTTAGATATCCTTATTGATGTCTATCATGTTTTGTTCATTGTATCTAACTTTTTCTTTAAATTAATAAACTGATGTTGAGAAAATTTGCAGAACTACAGTAATTTGCAGTTGCAAGCTGCAGCAGCAACTGGTGTTGTAAGTGCATCTGCAGCGGCATATCCAGGGCATAATGCAACGCGATTGACTGATTCGTATAGTACCGTTGGTTCAGTTCCTTCAACGGGTGGTACTTATACTTCGTTATCAGGTTTGTTTCTTTTTTTTCATATGCCTTGTAAAACAGCTTTCTGTCTCCCAGATATCTCTTCAGAGCTTTGCTAGAAGTTGAACTAGTAAATGACTTTTTTTTTTTGTGTATTTCCTTCCACTTTTCTATGTATCGAATGAGATCTATGCTATTTTTTTCGCGTTATAGGATTAGATTTCTGAACTTTCAAATCTTACGAGATCCTTCTTTTCTTTTCTAAATACTATTAATTTTAATATGTTTGGGTTGTTATTTTATGTTTAGATTTGTTCATGCCACTTTTGAGATTTCAGAAGTAACGGAATAGATATTATTTTATTTTAAATGTAATGAGTATAGTTTTTGTTATTCAGTGATCAAAATGTTGAAGTTATTCTTTTTTTATAGATTACACGAATACACTGCGCACAGCTGCTGCGGCAGCTGTTGCTGCTTCGGCTGCAGCAAATCCAACCAGCAATAATTCTTATGTAGGCGTTACTCGAATTGGTACAGCAGTGACCAATCAACCAGCTAATACATCATCAGCATCCGGAACAAACAGTTCGAGTATTTTTCAGAAATTTTCAAGTACGGGAGTAAATTAATGCTTAAAATTTTTAAATACCAATTTCTTTGATTTATTCTTTGATTCCGAATCAAAGCTGGATAATTCTTATTTTATATTTGTCATTTCTCCTTTTTTCTAAAGTTTTGGAAAATGCTTGTAAATTTAAATTAAATTATCGGAAATTTCAAAATTCTTTTATTGCAGCATCAAACTATAACAGTTATGATGCAGCAGTATATGCAGCTGCGAGCAGTTATCTGCAGTCAAAAGCAGCTGGTGCAGCGAATGTATGGATGGGAACTACAAAAAAATCGAACACGACTGGTCATGACGGTGGTTCAAGTTCGTTTTCGGGCGTGACTTCCTCAAATATCGCAATCACTGGTGGTGGTGGTAGTGGCGGTATCTCCGGGCGAAGTGGATACACTGGAAATAGAGGTGGGTAGTACGAATAAATAAATAATCGAAAAGAAAATGAGCAAAATGAAAAAGTTGCTTAATATAAAAGAAATATTTTCTTTTTTAAAAAAGATACAAAGTTTTTGATAAAATTATTATATAAAATATAAAATATTTCTTATAGATGTTTTTCTGGCAGTCCGAATATTTTTTCGAATAATTTTTTTCCAGATTTTTTCTTTGCACATTATTTTCTTATTCATGTTCTTTTATATTTATTGCACCTTAGGACCAATTCCATTTTTTCAAATAATTTGTAGAATTTTATTTAAAATACAAAAAAGGAAAAGTTTATATGAGCTACAGATATCTATGTATGTTGGTATAACTGATAAATTTATATTCATTATGTTTTGTCTTTTGACAGAAATTTAGTGGTGCTTACATAATCTCAACATCTCAGTCTTTTTATTAGGTATAAAACTGAATATAATGAGTTATTTTTTCTATATTTTTTGCTTGAGTGATTTGTGACTGCTAACTGAAACAGTAATCTTTACAGATTTATGGCTTTTTATCATTTACAGAAAATTATAAATGAATGGAGAAGTCAATATAAGTGCATTTTTAGAATCAAAACATTATTATAGGTCGTGGAACTTTTTCAAACAAACGTTTTGGCCAAGGAAGATCTGCTGATATGCAACAGTTTTATTGTGAAGTGTGTAAAATCAGTTGTGCAGGTGCACAGGTAAGAAAAAATGAATAGTGTTTTCGTAAGATTTGTTTTTTACAAACTACTTTCATTAAAGGAGTGAAAATTCACTTTAGATATTCTTTTGAAGTACATGTCGAGTAATACAAAAAACTATTTGCTATTATGAATTCAGACTTATAAAGAACATATGGATGGACAGAAACATAAGAAGAAGGAAGCGATGCAAAAAGGTGAAGGGCAGACGTTATCTAAATCACGTGTGTCATTTCGTTGTGAAACGTGTAACGTTACTTGCACTGGTAAAGATACTTACGAATCTCATGTGCGCGGAAGTAAACATCAAAAAGTAAGTTTTTTGTTTCAAATTTTTTAACATTATGCGAATTTTTGTGCATAATAATCTTTTCTTAAAATCTATTTCTTATTTACCGCCTTGTGTAATAATGCCATCTGACTACACATAACTTATTAGACTGCGAATCTGATGAAGAAATTGGGAAAACCAGTTGCCGAAACACCAACAGTGCTTGCACCAGGTGAAAAATCGAACAAACCAGGAGTTCCAGCTGGCGGTACTCCAATCTCAACAGTTGGTGGTCCTGCAGTGCCGACAAAACGCGTAAATTTCATTCGTTTTGAACATTTTCTACGTAAAGTAGAATTTTATAAATAAATGAATTAGTTTCGATCAGTACGAAAATTACTGCTTAAGAGTTAAATTGAATAGCAGAGCTTATATTATTTAGATATTTAAAGAGAGAAAAAGGCCTCAGTTTTCGTCTCACTGGTTTATTTTAGATGGCAATTTTTACAGGTTATCGGTGTGCCAACTGTCAAATTTGTCGGTGGTGAAAAGTTGCAAAATACAGCTCAAGAATTAGCACGAAAGGCTGCAAATGCTGCTGAAGCGGCCATTGAAGCATCAGGCCAAAAAAGTGCTGCTGTTGAGGTTGGCTAATTACATAGCTTAAAATTAATCTGAAGATTTGGAATGTTTTTTGAAATGGTTTATATTCTCTAAAAATTTCCCATTAGAATAAAAGTTTTTGCAAATCTTGCAAGAATTTTCATTTTTATTGCTAGGCTGCTCTGGCTGCTGAAAAAGAAGTGCAGCCAGTTGGAGAAGATTATGTTGAAGAAGAAAGAAATGAATCCGGTAAATTGATACAGTACAGTTGCAAATTATGTGATTGTAAATTCAGTGATCCAAATGCCAAAAATATTCATATCAAAGGACGCAAACATCGATTGCAATATAAGGTTTTGTTTTAAACATTTCTTTGTAACTTGCTGCTATATTTTGTCATTAGTATTCATTTATGTATGTTATTTTGTTCTGCACAAATCGCACAAACTGTTAAGCGGTTCCGATCGACAAATTTTCAGATGAAAGTCAATCCAAATTTGGTAGTCGAGGTGAAACCAAATCAAGTTCCACGTGAAATGCGGAATGAAATAGCACGCAAGCTACGTGCACAACGGATGCATGTCATACCGTATGCTTTCTGTTATTCTATGATTTACTTTCTTGCATCTTTGCGTTGTTATTTGATATATTCCGAACAGTTTAAATATAGTTTAGAAACCAAGATGTAAAGTAGCATCTTCAGCGAAAAAGCCCAGTTTATTTGTCCTCTTAGAATTTTTCTTAACTTATTTAGTTTAGACCCCGTCCGCTCGGTGCGCCACAGCCGCTGCTTATGCCACTACCAACACGTCCGTGGTGCGGAGTTATGGATCCTGGAAGACGTGTAGAAACTGTAGAAGATCGACATGTCATGGCTAAACATCGTTCGGTCCGTCTTTTCATTCCATTTATTCATTTACATTTCCTTTTTATGTGCAAGTTTATTTACAATTCCAAAGAGCTATTTTGGTGCAGTATCGGATTATTTGAGCATTCACAGGACTTTAGTCACTTAGCTTTAGCTAAACAGCAAATGTAGCTGTGCTAGTTTTTGGATATTAACTTGAATGTTTCGTGTGTTGGAATTTTTTAGATTTTTTACGTTTGAGCACTTTTTTTAAAGATTTCCGCTCCTTTGTTTGCTTGAAATGAATCCTGACTAAATACATTGGGCACTTGTTATTTTTTCTGCAGATTTATCCTGAAGAGTCGCAGTTGACGGCTATTGAAAAACTTGTTTCGGTGACTGAAAAGGCTCTAAAGGCTGTTTCGGATAATTTAGCACAGGAGTACGTTCTTTATCATATGTCCTTATTACAGAATCTTGAAAAAATTAATGTTGTCATAATTAAATTTACTTCGTAAATTATATATTATCTTTTTGCTGCTTAGAAAACATGAAAGTGCGGTTAAAAAGTTTTGTCTTGCAGAGAAACAAAAAAGCCTGATGATCAAATAAAAGAATCGGAAGAAGGAATGCCGTTACATACTGCTGAAACACAACAACCTGATCGTATTCTAAAAGGAGTTATGCGTGTTGGTCTTTTAGCTAAGGGCTTATTACTGAAAACTGATAGAGAGGTATATCATATTATCAATTTTTGTTAAATAGTGATTGATTATGTTAAAAAAAAAAAATAGAAAATAATATGATATGATAGTATTATATCAAACCAAACTGCTGAATTATTCTAAATCAGAAAGCAGACACTTTTTGCATCATGCTTTCTTATGGTTTTAAGATATATCTCATGAATATAACATTCTATATTTTCTGAACTTTTTTATATTAAATTATTCAATTTCAAGGTTCAATTGGTTGTACTCTGCTCGCAACCACCAACTCGTACGTTGTTATCAAAAGTAGTGAAATTGTTGCCGCAGGTTATAGAGGTAAAAGTTTGAAATGTCTTTTCAATCTTGGGAATTAATTGTATTTTTTAAGTTAATTACAGTGGAGAGCAGTTCCATATAAAATTGGTTCCATTAAAGTTTAGATTTTGATTTTTTAACTGCTTTGGCTTATGTTTAAGATAATAATGTTTAATTCTCACTTCACAATTAACTGTTTTGTGTTGACTGATAATATTTTTTTTTTTTTTTTTTTTGGAATTATCAGCATACCTAATATCGTTGAATTAAAAGCTTTTGGTTCCTAGAATTAATTCGACTGGATTTTTCTAATTTTTTAGAAAGGTGAAAATGAAGTGATAACGGTGATCGAAAAACCAGATGAATGCGCATTATTGTTGAAACATTCCAATTCGGATATAATTTGTCGTATTGTATTAACATGTGTCCTACTTCGTGAAGAACATTCAGCGGGAGGTTGTTTTTGTATATTAATATAAGTAAATATGTATATATACATTTTTTTTTCGTTTAGTGTGTAACTTTTCTCAAAGGAATTTGTTTAGCATTTGAATTCGAATCGAATTTTCTCAATTATTCAGTTTTGATAGAGCAAATTTTTTTTCCCAGTCGCTTCCGCAAATGCAGCTTTGATTCGGGCGTTCGATTATGGGGATAGAGAAGATGTTTGGGAGAAATATTATTTTCAGTTTTAATTAAATTACTTTTTGATTTCTGACTTTATTTAGTTTTCTATGTAATCAGTTTTAGTGCTTGATTCATTATTAAAAATACAAGAAATTCATTCCTTGATAATTCATTGAGATTCATCACAAATTTAAATTTAAGTATAGAAAGTATTGTAGGTTCCTTTTTTTTCCCCTGACAACTTGAATAATATTCTCAGCGTTTCTGTTACTGTTGAATTTGGCACTGTATTCTCATTATCTCTGCTTGCCTCATCAAACTTATTTTATGAATTTATATGGTTCTCAATATTTTTATAATGAGAAGTGGTAAACAGTGGGAATAGGAATTTTCGGATTTGAATGTAAAGTTGAAAAACAAAATTTTGATTGATTTTTCAAATGAAATTCAAATTCTAGTTAAAATGAATTTAAGCAATCGATCTTGAGAACCATTGATAGAAGGATGTGTGTGCTCGTTTTTGTAGCTAACGCATTCAACTGAAGGCAGAGTTACCACCATAATTCATCACTTTTTTGATCAAAAAATATAATAAAATTGAGAGAAGTAAAGGAAATTTCTGGTAACTCAGTTTGCAGAACGGGACATTCGTTATACAGAATAATTTGATGAAAAGAATATACATATAAGAGAGATTTCAAAATTGCAAAACTTTTGAAAAAAGTCAAGTTTTGGATAATTTTTGTAGAAGGAGAAAGAAGATGGAAAGAATCCCGTTCTTTCTTTTAACTATGAATATCCTGTGCAGATTTCTGAGTGAATTGGGGTTTCCACTCTTAAAATTTGAAAGTTTGGGATATTCATGGTTTGTTAATTTGCTTGAATGCGTTTTTTCTTTTCTATTATTGCTTTCATTTCTTTATCAGAAGGTGATGGAGCTACGGCAGCGGCAGGCGCGAAAGCTGCACCGCCAAAGGATCCTCTGCCGAAGGTCCCTTGCCTGGAAGCGTTGGCTGAACTGAGACACGCCAAATGGTTCCAGGTATGTGTTGTGATTTTTGAAATGGGGTTGGAAAATTATCTGGCAAATTTTTATCTTGTAGCAAGAAATAATTGATAATTACATCCCGCAATAGCATGGATTCCAGTTCATTCAAGTAAGTTACCGTGCACTCGAATTCATTGTTAAGAAAATTTTAGAAATTTTCGCTAAAGTACTTTTCCTATAAATTTTAATTTTTATTTAACAAAGGGAACAAAAGAAATTGTGATCCATTCCGATTGCTTTGATTTATGATTCGTATTGAATAATTTAAAAGTCGAGATGTCAATTATGGGAAATTTTCCGACCCTTAAATTGCTGCTGCACGGTTTTGTTTGTAAGGTCATTGTCACTGTTTCCGGCGAAAACATTTGACAAGGGCTCCAGTTTATGTTTTCCCATTAATCTTTGTGCATTCCTTAAACCATATATGCGCAGAATTCTATGCTAGATGGAGCTTTAGCTGTGTTCAATCTACAAGAAAAGAGCGCATATATGCATTATATGATCTGATTGGCGAAAAGTAATTATGTAAAATATTTGAGTTATTTTTCTTTTAAATTCTGATTTAGAATTCGATATCAGCGCTCATGTAAAAAAAAAAAAGCATTCAAATCACATTTGAATATTTAAAATTATTATTGTCAACTAGTTATGCCTGTTAATTTTTTTTTGAGTACTACTTTAGGTTAGATGTTCGAACTTACAGTCTGCTGCAATAACACTACGCATTTTACGTGATGTTCGTCAACGCGTACAAACATGGCAGCCTCTGAAAGCTTGGGTATAAACTTACATTTTGTTGATCTTCTGAAAACGCTAAATGATTTGCGCATTATTTCCAGATATTCTGTTCCTAACTAATAGTGTTGAATAGTCAATATTGTTTTTTTATTCCATCATGTTGATTTTATTTTAGACGACAGAATTGCTGGTTGAAAAGGTTTTGTCATCCCTTGGAGCTCCATTATCTCCTGGTGATGCTGTCCGTCGAGTTTTTGAAGCTATTGCATCTGGTATTTTGTTCTCAAGTAAGCATAATTTTATTCCACTGGTTATAAAAGCAGAAGAAATGAAATCAAAATAATTACGAAACTACAACTATTTAGTTAGCTGATCAATAGCAATTATAATAAGTTTTCTAACACTGATTTGTTTTAATGCTGAAGGATATCGTTATCATCAATGATGATGGCAGAATTTATGAAGGTTACTGAGTTCAACCAGTTAAACCGTTAGGATATGTTTCTCATGGAAATTTTGATTTTTGTAAATCAATTTTAAAGCTGGACCTGGACTTATCGATCCGTGCGAGAAGCATTCAGTTGATGTGCTTGCGGAACTTACCGGACAACAACGAGAAGATATCACATCTAGTTCACAGCATGCATTACGTCTCATTGCATTTAACCAAATGTATAAAGTGCTTGCAATCGATCGTTTACCCGATATTCGAAATAATTATTCTAGTGGTAATAGTGCTGTTAGCGGCAGTGGAGGCGGAAATACTTCAAATGATCGCAAACGTCCGCGTGATTGTAACGCAAGCCTCGATGACGGTGAGGTTGTTGGTTAGTTTGTACGTCGTTTTGTTCTTGTGCCAGTACACATTCTTTACATCATATCTGTTCTTTTTCTGAGATTATCAAATTGTGTTTGTCTTTGCATGCTGCTTTCTTTTCGGCTACAGCATTTAACATATTATAAATTAAGGAATTTACTTGCATTCGTAATCAAATTTAAATTTTAGTTTTTTTTTTTCATCAAATAAACGAAAGAAAATTGTCGCATTATCATTATTTGTCTACCTATCTATTTTGTTCATTTTTTAAAAATCCTGCCGCTTACGAAATATTATTTTCGTATTATTTACTGTTTCCAATGTTGCATGATCTAGCCAGTCATTCATTTTTATGATACCGGGAAAATATTCAGAAAAACAATTCTGTAATGTAGATTTAGTGCTCGTTACTGATACTTATTAGGAGTAAGAATTAAATCAATTTCTTACATCAATAGAGGGAGCTGTAATGCTTGTCTTCGAATATGATGAAAATTGAAATGGGGATTCGTTGATGGAAGGAATGATAATATTGGAAAAAATTCTTTAAAGTGGTAACTGTATATCACTTGTTTGCATAATTTCTAGTATGCATCTTGGAAATCACGCTTCCGAATACAAAAAGACTTGTCTAAGATTGAATTTCGAAATACTGAATTCTTTATACATGAAATGTTTGTATAAGCAGCATGCTAAGACTACTTTCGAACCGTCTAAAATGGTTGAAAAAGGATGTTTGTATTTTATTCTAGATCGTGAATTACTAATGCTTTTCTTTCTCAATACATCGAAAAGTATGATAAACCTGAACGGGAAATAATGTAAGCTAAATAGTATTACTTCTTTGTCTTGGTTTTTTTCTGCTATTGTTTCAAAACTTCCCAAAGAAGTTTCTTCTTAACTTTTTTTTCATCCATAAAACAACGATCGATTTATTCGTTATATGCTACTGTTCCTGTAAGGAAGCTTATCCTTTATAATTCATTTTGAATTCTGTTACGTAGCAAATCATCTCTGAACTGATTTTATATTTTTTGCTTCAGTTCTACTGTCTTTCCAATTAATATTTTTTAAATACATTTCTTGCAGATTAATTTTTAATGATTTAATAATCTTAACTTTATGTCAAGAATTTTTTTTTAAAAAGTTAATAGAATTGTATTAGGAAAAGCAATATGTGTTACAAGAAAATCGCATTTTTATGCTGCATCGGTTCGGGGAAAATAATAATGAGTTTTTGATAAACTATATTTTCCAGCTTCAGCAACAAAAATTAGCATCTCATTCCCTATTTAAAGTTAAATTTGGATTTCTCTTTAGAAGGTTTGAATTTACTAGAAAATTCAGAAAAAGTGATTAGAGTTTCTGCAAAGGCTCCGTGCTATACTGCGGCATTTCCATATGTATCGAAATTTGGTACTTCCGCATTCCGTTTTTAATTTTGGAAACTAAAGTGGAATTTCTGTTTTTGATAATATCGAAGTCTTCTCAACAAATCTTATTCAAGAGATTGCTTTGGATCCTAGGAAATGTAGTTATTGCAACTTTTAATTCTCTGGGTATATTGTTCGGGAATCCTAATCCTCAAGTCTTTAAATCTGATTTAATTATTCTTCCTAGATTCAGTTTATATGAAGTTGTCCGGGGAATTGTTTGGATTATTTTGCTTTATGTTGCTATTGTGGTGCTAGTATTTGTGTTGATTATTTTGCATCCCGTTGTGCATTACATGGGACTTACTTTATTTCAGATTTGTTCCAGAAAATGTGACACAAAAAGCACAATCGGTTCAGTGAATTATTCTCTTTTGAGATTTAGCTCAACTTTAAGAAATTCCATGTTTCCAATTTTCGATGTCCTTGGGGTGGGGAGAAAAGGTAGATAATAATGCTAAAATCTTTCTTCGATATTCATGAAAGTTAATTTTTAGTTAAATGAACAAAAAAAAAAAAAGTTGCTTTTTGAGTACAGCTTTTTTAGCTTATTATTTTTAATAATTTTACACAGGGGCTTTACGAAGTGCATTACTTTCGGTTGTTTTATGGCTTAGATGTCCAGATTTTGAAATTAGCATTTATGATCTGTGTTATTTCCATCTCCTTATGAAGATGTACTCTGATTGCACAGCTTATTAAATTGGTATTTTTTGAATTTATAAATTCATCCAGTAACATTTCTAGTAAGTTATTGTTTTTGTTGAACTTGATATTTTTCATCTGTAGATATTGTCTTCTTAGGTGAGACTTCTTATTTTACACTTTCCAGTAGGTACTGATGAGGACAGTGAATATGACATATAATGTGGACATGACATATGGATCGAAATATGATCCATGAGCTTTGATATTTGGTTAGCTACTCGAAATTCATTCATACTTCGACGTTTCAAAATAGCTAATACGTTTATTATAGATTTGTTTTTTTTAACAAAGGGAATTTTGTATGCTTTCTGCTAATATGCATCAAAAAATTAGTGTATAATTTCTAAAAATGTAAATGAATTGAATTTAAATTGTTTAGGATACGACCATTTCTCTCTGTTTATAGTTTGTGACGTATTTGCACATAAGGCAGACCAGGCAGTCAACCAAGTTTTAAATATTTCGAAAATTTCAAAAAATTTTTGAAAATAATTTACAAAAGCGAATTCGAAAACAGTCCTGGACGGCTCAAAATCTTTTTTACTCAGAATGGAAAATTGGGCCTTCTTTCCATAGTGATACAAGCAGTATTCAAGCAGCTATGATCAAAGCAGAATTTATAAATATTTGAATTTTCGAGAAACTTTGCAAAAAATATTGATACGGAAAAGAAACATTTAAATTTCTGCACCCTTCGTCGTACTTCGCAATCATACCTTTTTAAACATGCTTCTTTGTAAAACGTTTGGATCTCATTAATTTGGAAGAGGAATTAAACTTTAGATTTGAGTGGAACCGGAAGCATGGTTAATTTTGTACGGTTATTCCATCCATTTCAGATATGAAGAAAGGCAAGAAGAATGATGCAAAGGGTGAAGAAAAGAAAGTGGCTTGAATGCTGTTGTTTCCCAATTATGATAAGCTATGATAAAATGATATGACAATATGCATACTTATATATTCTCGAAATTATAGAGATGATATAATAATAGCGGCAATTGTTGTGCCGGTTTTCTTGACTGTAATAATTATATTCTTTTTGACATAGGACATTGGTCTAATTCTTTCGTGATTTTTTAGATAATTTTTTCTGAAAGTCATCATTAAAATTTAGGAAAATTTATTATTTTAGTTTATCTCCAGTCTTACTGTTTTTTTTTTTGAAAATTTTCCATTGCTATAATTTTCCATTATTCAAAATCATCGTATTACATCGGAGTAAATTGTTCATCTACAACAGATGATGGTATGCTTATTTTGCTGTATGTTTTCTTCATTTTTCCGATCTCTGGGATTATACCATTACGTTTTTATCCAGTCCTGGAGCAGATTTGAAGATTTCGAGTTTTATGATATTTGATTCACAAATTTCAATTTTTAGCACGGAGTAATTTATATTTCGGTCGAAATTTGATTGCGGTTTTCCTCTTTCTTTTTTTTTTTTTTTTTTTTTTTTTTTTTTTTTTTAAATCTCTGTCGTATTGGATTGTATGTTTTTTGTTATATTTGTTGTTTAGAAAAGGAAGCAATTCCGATGAAGTTTCCTGAATTACAATTACACTATTATAGAACTTTTTATGGTGAAAATCAGAGTAAAAGACCAAATCTGGCATTTACAGCAATTTTCGTAAAGACGAATATATGGCAAAAAGTTTACTACTGTAAAAAAAAAAAAGTATTTCAAAAACAAAGGAATTATTGCAAACTATTTTACATGTATGTGCTTAGTGCATTTACGTGACATACTTGATGTTATTATGATTTGAACAAATGAAGGTGAAATATGCATCGGTTTTTATCTTTTCCTTAATCATTTTGCCTACCTTAGTGAAAATTTTTACCTTTATCATTGCTTGATTTCTTCCTTTTTCTTGTGTCGATCTATAATAATGTATTTTCTTTTTCTTTTTTTTTTCTTTTTTTTTTTTTTAAATAAATTCCTTGTTGTTCAATGCGTTACAGAAAAGAGCTGAGCGGATTTTATGAGTTTCAAATATCAACTGGGAATCGCTACAGACTTTAATATAAGGTACCAATTTTTCTGTTCTGTATGCAGGTTTTTATATGTATGCTTCATTTTGATATTTTAATTATATTTTCGAATGAAATGCGAAGCTCTTTATTGAAAATAGTAATTTCTCCGATGGTAATGCTATGATTAGTAGTACCATGTTCATGTTTTTCAAGATATATTTGTATAAGAATTGAGCCATTTCTTGCAAATCAGCTGTTTTTTGCTGGGAAAGAAAATTCCTATTTTCGATTTATCTAAAGAGGATATGGCAAGGTCACGGGAAAGTGTGAATCTGAGGAGTCGAAACTTAGTTTTAAAGTCCAATTCCTGGGCTAAAATTAATGATTTATCCAGAAAAAAGCATCTAATATACTGACACCTTTATTAAACATAAACAATCAATAAGAAATAAACATTATGAACTGTTGTGTGGCGAATAGTCTTTTCTGAAAAAGTATTAAATTGTACTAATCATTCTAAAAAGTATTGCTGTTTCAGTTAGGAGATGACTTTTCTCAAATCTCTGTATGGAATTGAATTAATGACCGGAATTGAAACTCAAACTTTCAGGTTTTTTGAAATTATATCAGAAATCAAATATTAGGCGCACGTTTATGAATTCTTCAATACTGTCTGAAAATATTATGAATATTGCTGCAAAATGATATAAGCTTTAAAGTTTTTGGATTAATAAGCGAACAAAGACAGAAAAAACGACTGAAAATTGGGCCAACAATTTTTCTTTGTTGTGCTCCGCTAATTTTGCCAAATATTAGAAGCATGAAGTGCTATATTCGAACATTTGCTGATTTACCGTTATCAATAAATGTTGAAAACTTTCGATATCCAAGTACTGCCGTACATTGTGATAGATTTGCAAAAGTCATACATTTGTAATCTGCAAAATTCCTTTTTTAGTATTCTGTAAATAAATGGAAAAAATCATAAAAAGAAAAATTAACAAAATATTACATTACCGATATTGAAAGAAGCCATTAACCAATGGATAATTCTTAAAGCTAAGCTGTATTTATTATTTCCCACATTCATTACTCAACTTAATTATTTCAGAGTAGTATTTATGTAGTGGAAGAATTATTTTTCAATCAAATTTATTCGCTTGCTGCTTAAATCAACACCTGTAAAATTATTGTATATGACATGAAGCCATATAGACATTGTAATTTGAAAATAATCCCAACAGAAGAAGACGACATTATCGTCTTGATGCTTAGATTCTAAACAAAGCATCAATTCTGCTTACCAAAAATGGCGTGCGTGTAACATACATTCAATATCTACACTTTATTCAAGCAATCGAGATGTCATAATCATTGAAAGTTTGCGAATAGGTTGAACACGTTTCGTCCCACAATTCCTCTAATCATTCGCTTCACCGAATATAACAGCTTCAGTACATACTCCAGTTATCCTGAGTGGAATTTCAGAAGAAATCAGCTACTAGTTAATCCGACTAATCTTTGCTCTCTATATTAAAATCAGATAGATGATCGATTTGCATGTCAGAATCATTTCGGATCTTCATCAGAATTTTCTCTTACCTCATCCCTCCTGCTCAGATATGGTTCACCACCATCTTTAGCTTGGCAACAATTAATTGCTCCAATTAAGACTAAAATACTTTTCCTCATACTGGTATAATAAATCTTCATGAAATTACATTTTTAAATATTTCGATGAACTTTAATAATTATATCTTTATTTACTTATCATACATGTCCGTTAAGTTTGGAATCTTTTTTAATATCTAATGTATGGAAAAAATTCAATAGTTGTTTTTTAGAAATAAAATTTCATGAATTAAAATTCAACTAGAATTGGTCTTTCTATGCCCAAATTTATCCCTTATTTTTTTAAAAAAATTTGAGTTTTTTTTTCTCTCTTAAATTTTGAAAAGAAAAAAAAAAAATTATTTTGCAATACAAAAGTGTGCTAAAACATTCTGTTTACAATTTCAATTACAGGAATAATGATTCGAAGATTCTGTCATTTGATGTTTCATCGTTTGAAAGAATAGCAAATTCGATTTATTAAAAACATACATATATTGGAATCATCTACAATTTCAAAATTCCATTTTCACATTAACCTGGAAAGATAATAAGTCATTTTGAAATCTTAATGAAATGCTATTGGAACTTTAAATTGATAAATTAACAAAAAGTTGCAAAAAGTTATAATATCTGCTGTATTTATTCAATGAACTGCTTTTCATACTGAAATAAATAAAGGCAAATACTGTGATCATAAGAAAATTAGTCAACGTCATCAACGTGGAATGAGACGCAATTCACGTGTGAACATCACCGAACTATCGAGAAGATGATAAATATGATAATGAAGAAGAGAAATCATTTGAAAAGAATAAAATAAAAAAAAAAAATTAATAATTGTGCTTAACATATGTAAACTTTTATCGTCAATGATGATAAACTGATGAGCGACAATCATAGTGATTTTTTACAATATTTCATATCACTTGATGATTACATCAAAAAGCTGAACTCTTAGCTTGATGGATTGCAAATTAAAAAATCGAATTCTCATTCATAAAAATCGAACATGAGCCATAGAAGAAATGCATTTAGAGATAAAAAGTTGTTAATTAATTCTGAAATTGGAGATTTTTTTTTTTTATCGAGCTTAAAAAAAAGATTTTTTATCACTTGATCTCATATTACGTCTGTTAAAATTGCATATGATCATCAATCAAAATTTTTGGAGAAATGCAAGTTGGATTTCTTCAAATTTTTTCTCAAAAACTTGGAAAAAATTCGTTTATCGATTTTTCATATTATCTAGGAAATCAAATTTGTGAATATAAAGAATGACGTACCTTCGGTTATAAGCATTCTTTTTGAAATTCCAAAATTTAACCAGAAATTTCCTGAAAGATTCCGACATTTAAAACGAATTAATTGAATTTGATAGTCTTTATTTCAACCGCATCATCTGTTTACAGTTCTTCCAAAATTAATCTCTGCGAAAATTGTGCGACAATCGTCCATCACGTGACGTATGTAACGATGCAAACATCTTTCTTAACCATTAAAGAGCAGCTATACGTTGGTTGAAGTATACAAATTATTGACTGTCTTTCTGGTATTCCGGAAATTTACACAGGAAAAACCAGTGAGATGGCTGAAAGCAAAAATCGCATTCAAAACGAGCGAGCAATTTCAATTTTTCTTTTTCGAATTTCTTGCGACGAAAATTCCGATAATTGCATTTCAGCTTCGAAATGATTTACCGCGGAAAAACGGTATGATTTGTATAGTCTGATTATGTTATTGCTTAACTTTGATGCAATAGATAATTAAGCTTCGAATTACCTCATGCTAAATTAATCTGCTTATGCTTTTATTCATTCAATCGATCGATCGATTGATCGGATCATTAAATTCTTGATAAATGTGTGGATTGTACAGCATTATGAATTATTAAAATTCAATTTCACTTATATTTTCATGTCATATTCATTTCGATTGCAACTCATCGTAATGCAACTTTAACTTCAGGTAACAAAGATAGATCGTATTAATTAGCTTCATTTAAATTAAATTTTAGTATGAATTTCAACAAACATTTCATCTATTCCTTTTAAAATTCATAGCTACATCACAATTGAAATATACAAATTATTCATAGCTCATTCAATCTACTAGTTTCGATCTTCCCTCACTTACGATGAATTTGATTCAGGAAAAATCTCTTGAAAACATCCCCCGAATCGATCAACCTTCTCTGAGTATGAGTTCTATGTGTGTATGTGTGTGTGTGTGTGTGTGTGTGTGTGTGTACGTGTGCACATGTGTCTGTCTTGTCAGTCATTTCCAGGTATGCATGCGTCTGTCTATCCGTACGTCTATAAATCTATCAAGTACGTGTGTGTATGTTTGCGTTCATATGTATGTGTGTAGACATTCATGTATGTTTACATGTGTATGTGCGTGGGTGTTTATGTATGTGTATGTGTCTACAAATAAATACCAATCTGCTTATGATGGTCTCGCATGTATCTTTTTGCAAGTCCCTTTTCATGTATGTGTATGTATGTGTGTGTGTGGGTGTGGATGTCTGTCTCTGGTGTGTGTGCGCGCGTATGTGTATATGTATGTGTGTGTATGTGTGTGTCATATTATTGAGCTTACTCATTCCTAGTGGTGTGTGTCTGTCTGTCTGTGTGCCTATTTGTCTGTGCGCCTGTCTGTCTGTGTGTCTGTCTGTTCATGCTAGTTGTTTAGGTTTTTTGGCTGTGTCTGTCGATCAAAGAAGATAATGTGCATGTATGTGTGTATGTATGTGTGTGTATGTGTACGTATGTGTACACATATGTGATATATAGGTGTGTCTATTTATATATGTGTGTGTATGTGAATGTGTATATGTGTGTGCGCTTATGTGTGTGTGTGCAATGTTTTGTGTATGCGTGTATGTGTGTGCGTGTGTTTGTGTGTGTGTGCGTGCATTTCTGTGCGTATAATTTGGAATGGTTATATAATGTTTTATAGGATTTGGATGTTAAATCAGGATTATACCTTGAAAAATTTACCATGGGGGAAAATTTGAATGTATTATTTGTTTCACCGATCAAATATATTACTTAACTTCTGATAGAATGAATTTGTTTGATTTCTAATTTTTCATTTAAATTTAGATATCGATAAACGTGAAGTTTATTCTCGTGGAATTCCAAAAAAAAAAAAAAAAAAAAAATAAGAGAAAAAATCATAAGGGAAAAAACCATTGGTTCTCAACATAATTTCCAACTTAACAGGCCATTATGATGACGCCAAAAGGTCTGTGGAACTTAAATTCTTTTTTTTTTTTTTCATTAACAAAAATTAAAAGTTCATGATGAAAATATTACTATTAGATAGATTTCGTAATTTCTAAAATTCCAATAGCTTGATTTCTTTCATAAATTGATCATAACTAAACCATTTGCTTTTTTATTATCATCATCCTATCCTTCTTGTCGTTAATGATCAGGTGTTTTCGAAATTAAAATATTAAATTAAACCCAAATTTAAGTTTTGATATTAGCATTAGATATAAGCATTTATTGATCTTGTTAATTAGACTTTTAAACGAATGACCTCTCGTTGCCTTAAACACCATAACGAATAACATCCCATGTTTAATTTATTTCAATGCTTTCAATTTCGCTATTCCATTCAAATATATTTTATCTTTCATTTTCGCGCAAAATTTGCAAGAATTTTGACAAATTCGTTTATCATTATTTCGTCTGATACATTCGAATCAATTGAGTTTAATCAATCATGCATTTGTAAACCTGTTTTGGTGCATAATTTTTTTTTTTTTTTTTTTTTTTTTTTTTTTTTGGGGATGAATCATTACTTGCTAACTATTAAGTTGACAAGTAAATAAGGGTAATGAGTAATTGGATGCGGAAATAATTCTTTTCATCTTTTCTTTGTTCATTTTATTTCTCTTTATTCTAATTATTCATTCTTTATAGCTTTTTTTTTTTTTTTTTTTTTCAAATTTCATTTTAATTTTAAATGATAAATTTAATTATTGATTGTAATATTTGTTACATGATTTTTCAAGGTCATATGATTACAACAAATGGCACCGATGGGAAAATTGAGCTAAGTGATGAATTGAAAGTAGCAATAGCGGCTGAAGTTCGGGCGCAAATTGTCCCAGTGGTCAAGGAAATAGTTCATGAGGTTGTCACCGAGTTACGAAGTGTAATGACCGAAGTAATGGCACCGATATATGATGAATTAAATCGTCTTCGTACAAGCACAACCGGCATTACTACTAATACTACTACTACAACAAATAGTAGTAATACGAATAATACATTGCAAATGCATGCTGCATCTGCAGCTGCAACTTCAATCACAACACCGGCAACTGTTGTTGCATATTCATCGGATAGTGCTATTTTAGCGGAAGTTTATGCTGCAACAAATAATGTAGCAGTAACAATGGGTGGTACTGCATGTGCGGATGCTGCTACAGCTGCTGCAGTTGCTGCGCAAAATGCACAATTGCAGCAATTTTTAAAAGTTTGTCTTTATTTTTTGTACTGTTTTGTAATTTTTAAATTATCCTATTTATGCAGTTGTGACATGCTGTTCATCTTGAAAAAGCATCAAATAAGTGCAAGTTATTGTTGCAAGTTCATATGCAGGCAATTCATTTAATGAATAGGTGATAAGTTGAAGGAAGTGATTTAAATATTTTTTCAAAATAAGCGCGAAGTTGAATACTGATATAAAAAATTAAAGTTTGATATGCAGTTTCATTCAATAACATTGACATCTTTTTAAGAAATGCTCAAACTTTTTGAAATTTATTTTTAGGAAAATGCCGGCACTACTTATAATCCAAATAAAGGTAAAATGTATATGGAAGATGGAGTTGGTGCCAAAAATCCGGATGATTTTATTGAGTAAGTACTTGATTTCTCACTGTCTCTCAGGTACTTACTTAAATTTTTGGGAATTTTTGTAAAATTTTTCACAGAGGAAATCCATTTTTAGGCAACCGAGCGAGCCACGAGCACGTGAATCTACAAGCGATTGTGCTGCATACAATTATGTCTATTATAATACCGCATCTGCAGTACCGATTATGTCAATGTTAGAACCCGGAAGGTATTGATTGTATATTGCTTTAAAAAAGTTTTTTTTTTTTTTTTTTGAATTTTTGGGGAAAGCTGTAAAGCGCAAATGTTATTATTATGTATATCTATGAAATTCTTGAGCAAATTGAAAAAATTAACGCTTGTAATGATAGATTGAAATATGATTTGCAAACTAGAATTAGACATTTGTTTTATTTGTTTTTTTATATTTGTATTGTTTTTCGGATATTAAGATTCTAGAAGTATTTTGGAAATTTTAAAGATTTGTTCCAGTAATGCATGTGTATGCCAAAAAGTACCCAGTATATTTCTTGGAAAAGAAGGTGGAAAAATTTCATTTCTCGTAGATACACGAACAGTACCGCTAAAAGATCTTACTGCTGATAATTTAGGTAAGTTATTCATATTTTCTTCTACTCGATTATTATTAACAGGATTATTTTATTTCTTTAAGAAAGCGAATTTCCAGATGCAGTTATTTTGATTAACTAATTTTCAGGAAGTTGGACTTGCCGTTTTACCGCTCACATGAAATCTCGGAAATATATGGTGAAAAAAGGTAAAGTAATAGGCCATGTAAAACAATATGGACAAATATATTCAGTACCACATGATTATGATTATATTCTACATCGTCAATATTATTGTCATGGTAATACGATTGGTCCAGCAACAATTCGGAAAAATATTTGGTATTTATCTAATAAATTACATGGCGGTGAAGTTATCGGTTGTGCTATCATTTCCTATGAAATTGGCGATAATGCAACAGTGAAAATTTCTAAGTTACGGCAACGAACTCTTCTCAATAATTCATCCGAGAATTTGCGCCTTTTGAAAGCTGAAATATCGACAGCACCGGAAGAGATGGATGTTAATAATGTAGCGATGAATCCAAATGCAGAATTACAACGATTTGTGAGTAATATTCAAGTACCACAACAGTAAATTAAAAATTGTTTTCTCATTCATTATTTCATCTCGCTACTTTGTGAAAAAAAAAAAAGTTATAGAATGGATGCAAGAAGCGAGAATCAAGCATTTATAATCTAATACGGTTTTGCAAGTTTATTTTTAACGCTGATTTAGGAAAATTTAGCAAATAGAAATCTCGAAGGTAAGGAAATGAATTCATATTTTTTCTTTTTAGTTTTTAAACTTTGAAAAATTTGTAATGTGCAAATAAAATCACCATTTTCGGTAGCCTCCTGCTGTGAAGCGAGAAGGCTAAATATATTATTTGAAACTTCCGTTTTAAAATTTAGGAATTTGAAACTTTGTAACTCAAAGTTGATGTTAAATTCAGGAATTTGTTTTAGATTAGCATACTGGTTTTCTGATAGTGAAGTGATAAACATTTAATTGATCTCTGACTATTCAACTTTTCTGAAAAAATTGAATAACCGGAGGTCAACTTAAATATTTAGCCATTTTAGTTGAAATCGAAAATTATACTGTCAATATTAGCGTAAGCTATGTACAGATTAGTTCTTTCTTTAAAGAAAGAAACATTTTTGCCAAAAAATAAGTAGATAAATATGCCACTGGTGCTTATTCTTAAAAAAAAGGTTTTCTGCCTTTTTTGAAACTCAGGGAACGTTTATTTTAAATAAACTTTTTATTTATTTAAATGTTATTTTGTTGCCATAAATTGCCATCTTTCATTTAACAAATGCATCAGCCGATAAATTTTGACAAAATTGTTATCTTGCAGAATTTTTTTTGTATTTAAAAATCCATAATTTTTCTAATTTAAATCATGACACTGTAAATATAACTTTTATCTTCCCTAAATTCTTCATATCTCGATTCGCTCTTTCTCTTATCTGAAATGCACCAAGCATTTGAAGTAGAATTAAAAGCAAAAGAAAAAAGACATAGAGGGGATTTAAATTTCATTATTCCCAAATAAATTTTTCATCTAAATTAGACTTTTTTTAATTCCCAATATAATCATTTCTAAGTTTCATTACCAAATTGTATTTATTTTCAATGTGTAGAAATTGTTTTTACATATTTCTAATTTCATTTGTTTCACGAAATTTTAATGTATTTATTATTATGCTATCAGCAGTAATTCATGTATATATTTTTTAAATATTTTGCAATTTTATAAGTTTCTATTTTGATCGATTATCTTTTCTTCTCTTTGTAACAATTCTTTAAAATGCTTTTGTTTACATTTTAATGAAGTTTTCAAAATCTTCAGTTTTCAATGAATTTTTCAATTTCAGTTCGATGTGCTAGGAAATTGCTAATATATTGTTGCTAATTTTATACTTTCAATTAGTTCAAGATCTTGGAAAAAAAAAAATCATTTGAAATATAGTTGGAATTATTTTCACAGGGTAATTATTTATCTAGAAATGTTGGTTTATTAGCAGAAAAATATAATTAGTAATTCCATTCGCTATGAGAAAGAAATGGAAATAGAGAATCACGTTTATCTTCAGCAAAACAAATTTAAATAAGATAATAGTAAATAAGTAGTAACAATCAAAATTATATAGCTGATAATATATTCTTTTATATTTGCATATTTGGCACATTTGTACAATTTTTTTTGACAAATATTTTTTGTACTTCAAAAATTGCGATAAAATAGATTTGAATAAAGTGCATAAATTTTGTGAAAGCCAAAAAATAGAAAGAAGAAATAAAATTCGCTTAATTTTAAAAAAAAGTGAAAATTTAAGAGGAAAAAAAAAAAGAGTCTTTCAAATTATTAAACTATTCGTTTTCTTTGATTAAAATATACGCACTACATCCGGATATAAATAGGTTAAAATGAAATGATTTCAAAAGCAATGAAAAGTGACACTTACACGTTTATACATCTAAGCCACGAAGAAGTTACAACGGAATAATATAAGAAGAGAAAATATCAAACTTAACTCCGAGACAGAAAATTATGTGTGAAAAGTGATGGCTTATTTATTATTTTTGAGTCTCCAAAATGGATTGATTAATAAATCAATGAAATTATCAGAAATGATTAATTGTTGTAAAAATGCAATACAATAATTAAGGAAGTAATCGATAACAACTTACCTAATATAAAAGTACATCGATACAAGTACATCAGTAAATTGGCTATAAAAATAACCGATCATAAGAATACACTGGTACTAAATACATTGATCGTGAAAATACACCAGTACAAGTAAATAAGTACTCAAAATACCGGACATAAAAGTACATCGGTATAAGTACATCAGTAAATTGTCCTAAAAATACAACGATACAATATGCAACACATCAATTGAAGAAATGACCGAATTATCTAATATAAAAGTTATACCGGATAACCGAATCACCTGAATTATCTAGGTTAAAAGCACAAAGGTCAAGTGCACCAGTAATATATCGATTATAAAAGTACAGCAATTAATACAAGTACATCAGTATTGGTACAAAGTAAGTACACTTGTAAACAGGATACCGACCGTAAAAGTATATCGATGCAAAATTAAATTACCAGTAAAAATGGAAATAATAGTTAAAAATTGAAACAATGAAAGAGAAAAATTACTCACTTTTCGAAAATACCAAATTCAATAAACTAATTAACAACCATTATGATGAACAATATTCAAGAGAAAAAAACATCTAATGCCCATAAAATTATTGCCAATAGAACAAAAATAAAAATAGAATTTAAGAAATATTCGAAATCTTAAGAATTATTTACAAACATGTGCTAGACTACTCTTAAGGAAATGAAGCAAAGTATTTTAATTTTGATGAATTGATTTAGAATGAAGTAAGTATAATTTTTACAAGGCTAGTAATAAATTTAAAAGTCTGAGTATTACTTGAGGTTATCGATCAAGGAATTTTTTTAAGCAATTAAAATAAGATAAACAAAAGAGAAGAAGAAATATTGTTTTCAGAAATGAATTTTTGTAACAATTGATGAATAATCTGAAATTTAAAGAAAATTTTCTTTTGATTTAAGAACTAAAGATCTTTGAAACGTTCGACTTAACTGTTTAAACGTTCGGTATGAATGTCAGGTATGATCGTATTTTGAATTTAATCTTTCGTAAGTTTGCTTATATCCAGCTCAAGTAATAGCTGCATGATTATTTTGGGATTACCATTTGCTCCACAAATTAGTAGATCATTATTAGTGAAGATTATTCACTAGAAGCGTGACTAACACGAAGTCACTAATACGTGATTTTTCGGCGCATATCACTAAAATTTTCAATTTTTGATCTTCTGATCAGATTTAAGGACTCATGTAAATTGCGATTTTCATAACCATTATATACGTTTAATTTCAAAAGATTTTTGCATCGAATATTTTAAGTATCATTCTCGTATTGTATACAAAGTAGCCAATTTTTACCATATAAATGAGAATTGCCCCATCGCAGGACAGAGAGATATTTAACGTAAATCAATATTTCTGTGAAATATTTGCTGTAGCATAGTATTTTTTATGACTTCAGCAAATTTATGTTTTCTTTCCAAAATTAAAATTAAAATTTTAAAATGTGGATTGAAAGTCAGCGAAGTAAGTCAGTACGGTATAAAAAAATTTTTTTCTTAAGAAATTTCGTCATATTATTTGTTCAATAAAGTATTTGCATATTGTTTAAATAAACGATAAAATTTTCAAAGATTTGAAAAAATTAAAATTGCTGTTTACATTTATTTCTCGATTTCTGAATGACCACTTAGCAGACTCAATGTTAAATTGAAAACTACCTATATATTAAAAATTGCTATATATTAATGTTCACAATTCATTTTTCGATCTCTAAATGATCAATTAGTAACAGTTAATATTCATCAATTTTTTTTCGAATTTCAAAAATTTCAATAAATTACAAATATGATAAATGCTTACTATTTCATTAAGATATTTAAGTTAGCTGTTCGTTTACTATTTCATTGATTGATTCGTCATAAAAATATGGACGAAGTAAAATAGCGATCTGAAATGAAGCGGAAACTTCTTTTTTTTGAAAATCTTTTGGTAATATTAAGAAAAATCATTAAAATTTTGAAATGATAAAATCAGCTTAGGTGTCACTTAATTCATTATGTGAACATAATCTTACGCAAACTTTCACGACGTCAATTATTGAATTAATTTGTTCAATCCTTCTAAACCTACATTTTCACGTATCTTTTGAAGATCTTCGCTGATATAGTTCTCTTCCATAAGATATCGCTGAAAGTTCGCTATCTGAAAATGAAATAAAATGTTTCATATGCAAAAATTATTAAAAGGTGTAAAATGTAATTAAAAATCCAAATTGTAAAAAAAAAGATGTAAAGATAGATTTAAAATGTAATCAGAAATTCAGATTTAAGTATAATTATAAAAAATAGGAAAAAATCATATTAAAAAAAATGAAAACCAATAATTTCTTATTTTTTATTTCTGTTGATAAAAATCTATTTTAAAAAAATCAACTGAAATATGGCCCAGTTTTTTTGAATTAATATACTACTATTTTTTATTATTTATTATTATTAATTATCACTATTAATTTTTGATTATCAATTATTATTATTGATTATTATCATTGATTATTATTAACAATTATTACTACTAGTTATTATCATCAGTTGTTATTGTTGATCATTATTATTAGTTATTGTTAATTATTATTATTAATTATTACTGTTCATTATTATTACCAATCATTACTATTAAATATTATTATTAATTATTATTGTCAATTATTTTTATTATAGGCGATCATTTTCCGAAAGCCATAAATATATAGACAAAGACATAAAAAATGGTTGGTATTTAGAGTTCCAAACTCAAAAAAAAAAAAAAAAAAAAAGAGCGAAACGTACCTCATCATAAATTTTACTTCCTGGAAATGAGCAATTCATGAACATCATCTCCAATGAAATAACATAATTCGCGTCTCCGGAATTCATCATGGTTACGATTTCGTGTTCCGAATTGTCTGTAGTAGTATTTCGACAATTAAGTATATCCTAAAATTATTTCAAGGTAAAATTGAAACAAAGTACTCTTATTTCCGATACTAATAATATGAATAATGATTGCAATAAATTAATATTTTTTTACAGATCTTTTTTAAAAACGATAGCCGAAACGTTATGTTTAAAAGCAAATTTATTTTGCAATGTAAATGATAATTGATAATTCAATTTCAATTCATATATTTGAAGAATTAAATAAGAAAGGAACTTAATTTTGCTTTCTCTATTATTTCATCTTCGGTCAATTCAACATTATTCAAATAAATCAGATCAACGATCAATGATGGGATTGAAACTGGCAAAATTTCACATAATGGACTATAATGACTGTATCGTTGCCAACCGGTTAAAATAATACCCGAAATTTTACCATCCAAATTCTATAAAGTATAAAATTTCTCCAAAATATTATTTCGTAAATATCATAACTCATTAAGATACATAAATCACTAATCATATTTTGATCCTGCATAATAGAGGAAAGATGATTTTATTTTCTACTTCCTATCTCATTTGATCTTAGAATTTATTTTTCAAATTTTCTGATACTTCTGAAATAAAATTACAAACAAATATATAAATACCTTTTTTTCTTTCTCATACAACTCCACATAGGATTGTTGATTGGCAAGATATCGTCTAATATAACAAAAAAATTCCTTTTGTCCATTTGCACCTTTGAATGCACTTGCAAATATCATCTTTGAAAATACCTAAAATTTTCATTCAATTTATTATTCAACTATATTTCTGCCAAAAAAAAAAAAAAAAAAAAAAAAAAGGGAAAACAATCATAGATTTCAAAATTATCAAATCAATTAAATAAGCGGAATGAATAACTGATAAATTAATTGAAGATATAGCAAATTTCAACAGTTTAGGAAGAAAAAAAGTCTTACCTGTGAATATCTGTTAAACATATCTTTCGGGAAATAATCCAATTTAGTCACATTAACAGCATAACCCCAGATAACGGGAATAACCAATTCACCCATTTTATATTCATTTAGCAAGTTAACATCAATATCACCGAACATATCATTCCATGCTAGCACTTCCGTAAATCCCAATGTTTTTTTAGCATATTTTGCTATCCTTGGAAAGAGAAAATTTGAATATTGAAATTTAATTTTCATTAATGACTTCGATATAATGAATCAATCTACAATTAGCAAATATCTGTTACTAATTATTCATGACAAATTATATCGCTTTTAATATCAGTTCTCATATCCAATGAATTATGATATGCTCTCTAAAATAACGATACTCTTCCTTGTTGTTTTTAGATTCAGGTAAAGCACTCATCAAGTAAGAAATAATGGATGCATTTTGAAAATGCAATGATTTTGTTGTATTTAATAATTTTCATGTCTTTTAAACGAAATTTAAATTAAAAATATTTGGTACTAGCGGACTCGGCCACGTGAAACGTGGTCAGATTCATCTAGTTCGAAAGTTCTTAAACACTCGCCTTATTTATAAAAAATATGCGCCTTTTCGAATGCAACGTTGTATGAAAATTTCAAATCAATCGGTGAAAAAGTTGAAACGTTGTGTGACAAATAATAACGAATGTCTAAAAATATCACAGTGACTGAAATAAGAAGTTTTTAATTACCTGCTAATATGATCCAATTTTAGACGATCCAAAGAAAAATTTAAATTATCGATAAGTCGATTCAAACATCGAATATCCCTACCGATAGTATATGCTTCATCAGCACCAATATGTATTCGTTTTGCATTGGGATGCATGATACGTACCTAAAAAGAATCTCGTATTTAAAAAACTCTAACATACACTTTGAAGATATGCGATACTTGTTAAAATAATATTTTAATTTGCAAATAAATTTTTCATCCTTAACCTTAAATTTCATCTTAAACTGGAATGATTCTCAGTATCATAATTAGCAAATAATTGAATACTTGCTGATAATACAATAGAGAAATTATATGAATTTCTACTGACAAAATATTACAAACCTGTGTGAGCATTTCAGTAATTAAATGCCAAGAACCTTCATTTGATGGACATATTGTATCATGGTTCATTATATCTTCACGATATGCTGAATATTTTTCATGCTTCAGAACAAATTCCATATGACCAAAAGTTTGTACAAGTGGGATAACTTCCAAGTTATTAATAAAAGCTAACTGTAAGTAAATAATAATAATGAAATGATTTGGCAAAAGAATGAATAGTAAAGAAATTAATTAAGAAGCAAAATTATATTTGCTAAACGATCAAAAAAGAAGAATAAATTTTATCAATTATTCAATAATGAATCGATGCTATAATGTTGGAGAGTTCCGAATTTCTTGTTCATTATTAGCTTGTTCAAGAATTTGCTTATTTAATTTGTCTCCAAATCAGATAAGATAATGATTCATCAAGAGGTAAAAGATTTTATTGAATGAATCCGGTATGAGATAATCAAAGAAAATCATGTTAATTCTCTAAACTTTACAAGAATACATAAATCTATCATAGTGGAACTTTTTTATATAAACTATTATATATAAGCAGCAAACAGTATGGAGTAATTAGGCATTCAGAAAGTCTCATCTTAAGATTAAAAGTCTCATCGTTTGTCAAATTATGATTTCTGCTCATCAACTGTCCGACAAACTTTATCGCTAGTGGTATTTTTGACTTTAAACGACACTTTGGATGATGAATAGACTGCTTTTAATTTTGAACTGGATTAATCTTAAATTCTAATTTAAAAAGTGATTCTTTTAATTGGAATCATTTCTGAAAGACTAGCTATTTCTAATCAACACTTAGTTGATCTTCCAAGTTCATTGTTGCATAAAACAATGAACTTGGAAAATTCATTGTGTTTCTGCACAAAAGGTCATAGGTTAACAATGTATCTGTATAAAAAAAGTTGTACGCATCTAAATAAAGGATTGTAATTTCTGCAATCTAATGTTCACTTTAACTTCATTCTAATCCTCGCAATAACAATAAAGAGCTTTTCATAGAGCAATAATAATGAAATTTTTTATGGTATAATTGCATGAAAATTGCTTTTTCACAAATTAAATGTGAGAAATTCAAGAATTTCTGATTCTTACTCTAAAAATGAAAAATAAAAATAAATTTTCTGAAAATACCTTGAAAATTTTGTTATCAGAATAAGAACGATATGATAAAGATGACTGTTCATTCTGCACCAATCGAATCAAATTTATGTTTGTTATTTATCTCTTATCAAATCATTGTGAATATTTATTATCTTAAATTTTGAAAAAAAAAAAAAATTTCTCACAATGAGATATGTTTGATATAACTTTTTAACATTGTAGAATTTTTTCAAATTAGGTTGACAATGAGATCAGAAGTAAATGACAATAAACTTATAATTATATCAACACTTAGTGCAGCTCTCGTCTATATATTGAGGCCAATAAAGTTTTTAAGATTCTTATATAAAATTCAAAGTGTTAGATTTCATCTTTTTATTTGAAATTAGGGATAAAACCGCTAAGTGTTATGAAGTTGAAAATCAAATTCCAATTAATTCTATTACATTTTTTGTAATATTTTAAATATGCTCTTAAAATTAGTTGCTGCAGGTATTAAAATTAAAAGCCAAGAGGCAACTTTGGAGAAAATTCAAAATGAGTGTAGAATTGAGTTGGAAACGGATTGAGTTAATGAAACTTATCAATTTTAACCAATCAATTTGACATTTTTATTTAATTTATTATCTATTTTCATTAATAAATGAAGTGATATGTGAGATATAAATAAAAATAAGCAAATAAGTATGAAAATTTATGAGAATGAAACTTTTTTTTTTTTTGAAAAAATTAACCTCTAAAATAGCTTTTAGAATAGAAACATTATAACTGATTCGCCGTTTTAGCACATTAAGCTCATCCCAATATGGAAACATATCTTCATATTCCATTAATATTCCATCAACTTTCATTTGTTTCAATAATGGAAATAATTTTTCGTAGAATTTCAAAGTTGGCGGTGCTCCTTTCAAATCGAAATGTACAATTTTCTAGAAAATAAATATATAAATTGCTAAAGAAATTAATTTTCTTTTATTTATGCAGATAGAAAAGTAAAAAAAAAAAATGCAAATAAAAGACAACTCAAAATAAATAATTCAATTCTTAATCGAAATTTCTGGAATGAAGTAAGAGAAAATACCGCTGTTGTTAATTTAAAAGCAATTCAATTTTTAATCGAAATTGCTGGGATTGCTGGGATGGATTAAAATACCACTTAGTTTCAGTTATTTTCTCTCAAATTTCATTTTCGTTGCTATTATTTTCCGCCATATTCCAGGAAGGACAGATTTCATGAAAATTCTTCACTTTATACGATCTTTGAATGATACGGTACTTTAATGAGACATCAATTATTTACTATATGTCAATTTTTGATTTGAAAATATAAATGCGAAAAATGAGTTATGGGATTTAGTTGAATATGCAAAAGGCTATATGATGATTTTTAAATGACCTCATTTCTATTCGAGGATCTGAATTTAGTATCACTTCAAGTGTATATCATGTCATAAATTCAGATAAATGTATTATGATAAATAATCTCCAATGATTGATAAAGTAAAGAGTTAAATTTTTCAATCTTTTAAATCTTTTTATTCCTTTCTTTCCACCAAATTACTGCTCGATCACAAAACTCAAATTTTTATCTGGGAAAATGAATAATAATGAAATTATTGATTTTATCATTCCATAATAATAGCTGGGAAAGTATAGTTTTTTATGAAATTATATCTCAATTTCTCATCGTGATATCACAGTGATCAACAGAAAGATAATATTAAAATATTGATACAGCATATATTTTGAAGTTTCTATTCATAAACATTTGATATTGAGAATAGATGGCAGAAATTTATTACTAGTTGTTAATTAAATATTTGATATAAATGATAAGCTAGTTAAAAATATTCCTGAAAATTTAAACAGAAGTATTCTTGAAAAATATATCGTATGAACATTAAGAAATATTTGAATGACCGAGTAATACCGGGTTAATTTCTTGTTGTTGCATAATTTATTTTAAAAAAAAAAATAAATAAATAAATAAAATAAACAAACTTCTTTGAATGGATTTGATTGATCCATTTTTTTCTGACTTTGAAGCATTTCGATAAATACGACAGATTTTACTGTGATAGAAAAATATAATACACTGATTAGAACTAAAAAACATGCAATAGATAATCGTATAAAATAATTCTGCACATGCACCATTAACATAACCACTTTGTTCTTCAACTGAAACAACTTTTTTGATTTAAATTAATTCCGAACAATTTAATAACTTTTCATAATCGATTTCTACACATATTTTTAGCAAATTCAAATTAATTTTAAATTTAAACATAATTAAAACTGATTTGATAATGTTATCAAAATAAAAATTTTTTCGATCTAAAGTAATTCCAAACAATTCAATGATTTTTTTCAATCAATTTTCATGACAAATTTGAACAAAAAATTTCAACTTTAATTAGTTCGAAATTAAGTTTAAATTTAATTAAAAAAATAACTGTCTTTTTTTCGTTTTCGCTATGTAATACAGTATGATAGTGATCTTATCATTAAATAATCACTGACCAAACGAATTCATTCTATCATCAATGAGTGGTTGAAAATTACTAATTTAATGTGACATCAATGAATTATGCATCTTTTTGGGCAACATAAAAAAAAGAAAAGTCAAATTATTCTAACAGAAATGTCAAAGTTCAAAAATCGTTCAATTGTTGACATGGTCATCATATTTGCAGTAGCGCTATGAAACAATCTATAAGTAAGAAATCTAAGGATATTATATACAATCATCGAGCTTAATTTCGAACTTTTTCTTTTAAATTTTAAATTTCAATTACTAAACAATTCAACAGAAAAAAATCCATGCATTTCATCAACACTGCTTAACACATCATTTGTTCCATAATTTGATGTTTGACATTTTCTATTTTTATGTAATATGTACAGAAAAAATTTTCAGAAGAGTAAATAATGGATAAAACTAACTACAGCAATTGAAAAAAGAAAAAAAAAACTAACTACAACAATCGGAAAAAACCAACTACAACAATTGAATTATCCGAAACTACTCATTTCCATTTAGTATTACTGTAACTTAGAAACTACAAAACTTGTAATTTTTTAATTAAGTCTTGAATTTATAGGTGATATTTATTTGGAAATTAAAAATATAATTTTATTATAATGACTAAAAGAAGTCAAATAATAACAATAAATTTACATGAAGTTAACGGATATGAAATAAAATTAAAAATTGGACTGAACATTGCTATGATTAATTATTAATTAACTCTTAAACTAATTATATTTTGAGCTAGAACTGAGATGCATTCAATACTAAAGTACAATTTGTTAAGGAAACTTATAAGAATATTTCTTATACTTTAAGAATAAATAATTAGCTATGCTTTATTCTGCTTGAGATTCAGATTCGCCGTTATCACTGTATATTGTAGCTGCTTGAAGCCAAAATATACATCTACTATGAATTATTATGAATACAAATTTTTATTCTGAATACAATTTTCTATTACGAATACAAATATCAGCCTGTTGATTGTAAAAATATATATTGGAACTTAGTGATATAATAAAAAATATTCGGATTATTTTTGAGTAATTGAGTATAACTCAAAAAAAAAAAAAATATTTTGACAATTATTGAGTAATTGAGTATTACTCAATAATTATCCAAATATTTTTTAATACTTACGTATAACAAACAACAGTTACCGGAAAATTCCGAAAGATGATTTATTATATGCAAGGTGTCTTAAAATTCATAAAGTGCGAAGATAGTTTCGAATGGACCAACAAGGATAAACATAAACATTTTTTCCCGCCAAAACAATAACAGAAGAGTAAAAATATTTACCGCCAAAACGATAAACATATTTACTAACAACAACAAATAAAATAACAACTGCTAAATAGTTCTTATTAAGTAATAAAATTACAATAGTAATTATAATGTTTACCTTTAAACAGCACGATGGTGAAGAGTATCAAAATACAAAATGAATAAACATAATAGTGCATAACATCGAAATGTTTAAAATAAACGATAACATCCACTATTCCTCTTTTTGTTGATATGATATTTGAAATTACATTAACATGCTAGGATAAACTGATTAGTTTTCCGAAGTAAACAACAAAGTATTATTACTGAATTATCAGTGTGGAAGCATTTTATAAAATACTATAGTCAAATCAACTAAAATATAACCGAAAAAGAAACAACTTCTTTCCACCGTTTAAATAGGCGCTTAAATTGAAATTCAATCATCAAAAAATATGATTGTTGGATTAAAATGAAACAATTCTGGCAATAAATTTGAGAAATGAATGGCTTACTCGAAAGTTAAACTTTCATTAAAAGAGTTCCGGATTGTTTTCCAGATAATCTAATCAGGTTTGTTTCTTTAAGAAAAATTTGACTTTCAAATAATTGAGAAAAGAAGATGAAATTATAGTTAAGCGAAACAAAAAAAAAAAAAAGAAAATGTGTAAATGAATGAAGGTTTCACATTCAAATTAAATTATTTAATGCTTAATAGATAAGTCATACATATCTTTATATGAGCAAAATCTCGATGTCATAAATTCCTTCTTTTTTCTGATGAGAAATATATTTAAATTTTGTCTTAAATTAAATTTTTCCAATGAAAAATCTGTCGATTTAATGGAAAAGGGATAATGACAACAGACAGAAACAATTTGAAATTGTCATTCAAAATTCATTATCTCTTCAGACAAAATATTTCCACTTTTATGCTCTCACATCCAATAATAGCAATTATTTTTGCAAAAGTCGCTTAAAATAAAATTAAAGTTCAACTAGCCAGGAGAAAAATATTCACAGCAGGAGGAGAAATTTTTTTCTCAAACAAACATCTGAAGCTTCGCAAAAAAAATAATCACACTTTGTTTTCTGTGTCAAAAAGTTGAAAAATTATTTCTGAAACCAGTTCAGAGTGATGAAAATCAAAAATTATTCGGTTAAGAAGGTATCGATAGATTTTTTAGAAAATTTAAAATGAAATTTATTTTTTCAATACATTAATCTCTGCTGATGTAGAGCTTATCTTAGCAAAGAATGTAAGAATGTGTAATTGAAATTAATAATTTCGTTTCATAATTCTCCACTTCTTCTAAAGAAAATTCTGAAGGATAAAGCGGATTTATTTCATTTACACTTTTTAATTATTTTAGGAACTTGAATTTCAAGGAAAATCTCAGGACCAGAGATTTTTCAGACTAAAATTTCAACTTGGTCTTAAAATTTGTGAAGCTAAATTTAAATTCTAATCTCTCGTTCATCCATATGATAGAATCAAACTATCAAATTAATTCGCCAAATGCCAAACAGTATTGAATTAATTAAATCGTTTTCAAGAATACAAGTGATTAATGCATTCAAGTTGGCATATTATTAATGGTGCTATCAGCCAAAATGTCTTCGATTTCTCTGGAATGAAATCGAACCTTTAAGTTCATGAATTTAACTGGATAAAATTGACCTTTGCCAGATTTGTCAAAGCGTAATAAACTTGATATTTGATTCCATATAAATTTGAAAATTCGTTCTCAGAATCTTTCCGAAAGACATGCTGAATTGATGTATGACAGCTTTTAAGTTCTAATTTTAACTCAAACACGATAAACAACTAAGAACTTTAAACAGATAACTTGGATTTGAAATTCAGTTAAATGCAATGAGTTAAGCCTAGTTTAAGTTAGGTTTTAAAATATTGTAATTTAACTAGACTGCCAGCAATGATAAAATCTTAGAGGAACAGATGACTAACAGATTTTAAATATAAATGAATCAATAATACCATTTTGAGCTAGCTCATTCATATAAAAAAAAAATTTGTCACAACAAGACGACAAATATTGACCTATTTATTTGCTTATTGGGCCATTTGATAGAAAAATTTCAGCCGGTAATAACAAACGTTAATAGACAAATACTTTTTTTCTTTTTTTTCAGTAAATAAAAATGTCATTTCATTTTGAACAAATACTTTGAAAAAAAAAAAGAAAATTTTTTTCTTTTTAATTTAAAAGAAAATAAATTAATAATTACTCGTTTAAAATAATCCGATATTATTCAAATTTTTTTCCACATTTAAAACAAACAAATTAATAATTAATCTTTTAAAACACAACACTCCGATATTATCCAAAATAAATAACACTGAAAAAAATTCAATATACATTAAAGAAATGAGCAATACTTTTATAACTTGTTCACATGAAAACCAACTTACAATTAACAAAAAAAGATGCTTGCATGCATAATAGCATGCATTGTCAATTATTTTGAAAGTTTTTTTTTTTTTTTTTTTTTTTTTTTCACTGACACAACAATCATTTGATTGAAAGTATTTTCTTTTCCTATTTAAAAAATTGAAAACTATGAAAATTTTGGAATGCTTAAATTTAAAATAAATGGTTGAAAATATTTGATTCCAAAATAACTATTGGGCAGAAAATGGAAAATTTAGTCATAGAAAAACAAGAATTGATTTGAACACATAAAGAGTTTAAACTCGACTTTAAAATGATTTTAGGAATGCATTAATCAAAATTCTACACTTCGAAAACTACTTCAATTGTTGAATTTTCGATGAAATATTCAAAAAAGACTCAAATTGGTCGTATATTATCCTGAAAGCTCATCAATATAAATTTCTAAATTTCGATAAAAACTCAATTTGAAAAAATTTTTTTAGAAGAGATTTCGGAAAAAAATTGCTTTAATAAATTATATCTGGAAAAAATAACGATATCCTAACGATGTATTCGATTTGTCATAATTTGGATAGATTGCAAAAAATCAACTGTAAAAGAATAGTTCAAGTTCCATTTCAAGAAAAAGCATTAGAAGGGAAAAAAAGATAAATGAAAAAAAAGAAACAGTTCAGTAAATCTCGAGTTATAAAGGGAAAAAAATAAAAAAAATAAATTTCAAACACAAATTCGATTCAAGATTCATCGATTCTAAATGAAAAATCGAATGAAGAGGTTGTAATTGCGCGATCTTTGATATTCTACAAACTGTGAAACAAGAAATGATTTCCAATCAGATGCACTACTGATGTCCTATTCTCCTCACCAATACCAGATTTACTTTTTTTTTTTTTGTTGTCAACAATAAATTTTTTTTGCTGAAAAAAATTGAAAAATTGCTGTTGTCCTTATGCAGCAAAAGCAAAATAAAAATTAATTTCTGAAAATTTAAAAGATTTTACAATTTGTTTAGAGAAAAGGAATAAGATGTAGGAATAGATCTTTGCTTAGCAGTAATAAGAAATATAACATCATTCAAATTATCCAATCATAATTTTCATCTTCAAAATATATGTCTTCGTTTCATGTCAAAAATTGAATATCTATTTAACATTGCTTGAAGATCGATAAGAACCACCGCATCTCCGAAGGACTAATGAAGTTTGGTGAGTGTTGAATTTGATTTAATACTTCACTATGATCGTGGTATATGTTTCTATGAACAGTAGAGAGCTTTTCTGCAATAGAATCAAACGGATAGAGCACAGAACAGCGGAGTTAACTAAAGAAAAGAAAAAAATAGAAAGCAATATAAGCCAAGTAGACTTTTCTATTACACTTAAATAAGTTGGGGAAGACGAGTCAATTGAGAATAATCAATCGAACAAAATCATTGAACAGAAATAAATAATCATTCATTTGTTAAATTTCAAAACTTGGAACAATGATAAAATGATGCAATATAAGAATAAAGGAATAACAAGTGAATAAATATATAATAGCAAAGAATAATTGCCTAATCGAAAAGCTTCGTTATTCGGCTTTTTGCTTCTTTCAGACGGCTAGTTTTTATGCTAATAGCACTCTTCGAATCAATTGACGTAGCAAAAGCACCAAGCACATGCACTTGCTTTCCATTTGTTCGTACAAAGCTAGACAATCTTGGTCCAAAACTATCACTACTTTCATTGGATGATTGGGAAGTATCCTGGAAAAGAAATTAATAGTAATCGTAACTTATTTGATTCAGTTCAAACAATAATAAACGAAAAATTCGTCAACTTTCAATTAGATATAAAGTAGTTGATTTCTTTTTTTTATAACAATTACATCACTTTCAGTTGACAATCGCAACATCTTAATCAAAATCACACAGCGCTGTAAAAATCGCAGTTGCACTTGTTCATATCTAACTTTCCCCATAATCAATTTTCATATCTATGATATTGTTCTTGACATGAGAAAGATTATTTAGTTTATATGTAATTCTGTATAAATTAATTGATTTACATCAATATATGAATTAAAATAAATGGCTTAACAATTGACACTATGAGCCTCCTTTGGGAAAATGTTATTTGCTTATATTTTGCATGTGATCATTCGACTAACAGAAAGAAGAAAGGAATAAATATTGGGGGATACTGGACTTTTTTTGATGTTTATATATATATATGGGAATTATATATATATAGAGGATCTATCATAAGATGTAACAGAAAAATTAATAATCGATCAGTTCTCAAATAAGTGATGAAAACGAAAGTTCAGAGCAAAGAATTTGTTAAAATTTTGACAGAGTAAAATAGATTCGCAAATTGATCATATGAGAAAATAAATGAAAAATCCTGAAGTGATCAATTATCCTAAGTTGAAGGAGATCCTCCTAATCTGAAGTAATATAGAAATGATACTTTGTCAATTGAGCAAAATATGAAATTTTCCATTAAAAAAATGCTATGCTCAATACTATTATCTTATTTCTTAAGACCTCAGACTTCATTAATTATGCGCGAGTTTTCTGTGTGATATATTGACAATTCATCTTTTTCAATCGTTAATTCGAAAAAAAAAAACTACTCTACCGCAATGCAACATAACTATTTTACCGCACTACAACAGACTACAAGACGTGACATATTATCTTGAATCACATCATTTTTCAAGACATACAATAACAGCAAAGCATCATTTAGCCATAACTAAAAACTTGGTAAAGTGAAACTCATTTTCTTGTTATTAATGAAAACTACTCACCGAATTTGATCGTTTATGTTGATAACCATATACAGATATAAGTGGATATGGTAAGAATCCAATCATTTTTGGAAATACTGTAAATGAAATTTGCCCTAGACCGCTTTCTTTTACATGTAATACTGCAAAATGAATTAAAGATAGGTGCGAAATAACGGAAAGATAAAGACTGCTCATAAAATTTTCAGTTCCTCTTAAATCCGTAAAATCAACGAGTCTGAAATTTCAATTGTTAAGAAAATGCAAATTTAACCGACAAATTTAAGGACTGAATTTATATCCAAATTTCAAATTAGATCTTACAGCTTAAATCTCAACACTAAAATTTGGAAAAAAAAAAACCAGCGTGTAAAAGTGCATACTTACATTTATATTTCTCGCTAATTGTCCAAAAACACGGATCAGCATCAACACCAACAACTACTGTTTCAACACGATTTGTTAAACTTCGCAATGAAACTATCATATCACATGCATCTTCAACACGACAAAGAACTGCACCAGGATGTGATGAAAGCAATTGAGCACAAAGTTCATAATTTGGCTGAAAATACGATTCATAAAATCTTTAAGATTCCAAGAATTCAGCTGAGCAAATTCCAGCTTTTTCTAACTTAAATTTCATCAGTATAAAGAAGTGTTTACAGCACTCTATCTATGGGATAAAAATATCGATTATTAGATTTCCGAAAAAAAAAAAAAAAACAGATGCATTATGTAAAGTTTTCATTCCTCATTCCTTCATTTTCAAAACTTGAAAAACTTGAATCATGTCATATTTTCTTGACGAGTTTAAATTAGAAAAGCCGATATCCTTTACTACAAAGATTTCAAGTTTTAAAGAGCTGCCTCTTTGCTAGGCGTTCCGTCTTTTGTTTCGAATAAAATGAAAACAATCAGTATTTAAAAATATTAAAGCGCAGTAAGACATCCTATAGTTTATCAAAGAATATTACTACAGAAACGAAAATGTTGTTGAACTTCACTCAAATGAAGTGTAATTAAAATTCAATTTAAAGAAATAAACGATAAGGAAAGATATTTTTATTTAGAAAAAGGAACTATTCAATGATCAAAACGTATCTTTATTTCTCAAGAGATTAAAAAGATATTGAATTTCGAAGTTTAAAAAAATCTTAAAAATTTTAAAGTTACAAAAACTAACCGTTTTACACTGTACAAAAAATTCATCGTATAATGTATACTCGCGGTCATAAATTAATTCGTCTTCATCAGTATACCTGTTTAAAGATTTCACCCGATAAATAAACCGTAGTTTGTAATGTTCAATCTTATCCACTTTTCCCTTACATGATGGTAGAATCCAGACGAAACGGTACCTACTTCCTGGCTTTATGTCCTGGAAAAGAGCTATTACTTTTTATGTCAAAATATACCAAATTTAATTTAATAGATTAAGTCTTGGCGAATTAGCATCAAAATTTAATTATCAACAATCCTAATAAAAATCATGTAAATTTTTCTAGCCCCAATATCTATATTTGAAACTTATCGATCTATATTAAAAAATATAACAATATTTTTCGTAATTTTTTTTCAATTTAATTAAAGTTACAATTTTAAATATAAAACTCCGAGAACAAATTAAAAGAATTTGAATAATTAGTGAAGAAGGAAAATGCTGAAGTCCTGAAATATGTAAAAAAAGTTTTGAATTACCGTGAGCCTGGGATTTAGCAATTTCGCCGGCATTTCGGGTAATTCGTCACTTATCTTGCTCAACATAGCTTCTTGAGGTATAATCAACCACTCATCAATGCTTCGGGAAAGTACTAATTCAAAAAGAACTCTGAAAAGCTTCGTGACATTCTAATGAAGATAATTTAATAGTGTCCAGAAAAAAGCGGAATTGCATATCGAAATCGAATTCAAAAGATACTTTAAAATTCACGATAAAAGGAAGACAGGCAGCTTAACCTTTCTTCCAGTAAAGAAGTATTGTTATCAATATTTACAAACGACACAAAATCAATCGTAAAGCTCCATTTTTCACCCATCCATTTTACCAAAATCTAAATTTGAATTTCTGCAAATTTTTGTAGAAAAATTTCCACAAAAAAATTACCAATCCTACGCTAAATTCAATTTATTTCAGTGATGTTATTGATATGTCCGTGAAAATATGATCTTTGGTCAAAGAAAATTACTTTTAAGTGAAAATCCTATCCAGGTAATCACGAAGTCATGAAGAAATACCTGTGCAATATATGTTGGCAATTGATTTTTAATATTTTCCTCACTGTTCGAAAGATTTCGAAGAATTTTACACAAATGAACGGTGATAGTTTCATTACTTCCAGAAGGGACATGATTCAACGGATAATTACAGATTTCAGACCATTTTGATCCGGATATATCCTGAAAAATAAAAAATTAAATTGGCATAAGCGAAACAAAGTGATTTAAATGGCGTGGATTTCGCGAACTACTTCAGATAACTTAGCATCCTCCTTCTTTTCCTTTGAGATAACTGACACTATAAATAAAAAGGCACAGCATAAACTTACAGTGAATTTATGGAGGTGCAAAAAATTGAAAATTTAAAAGTAAAAAATGATATTTATTAAGCATAATATTCCCTTATGGCATTCAAAATACAGTATCCCTCGTATAAGACCTTAAGAGTGCTTATAAGATAGCGAATACTCTAACTGCATTCAGAAAATTGTTCGCTGATGAAGAGTTAAATGCAAAAAATCATTGAAATTATGTCTGTGATGTGAATTCCAAAAAAAAAAAAAAAAAAAAAAAAAAAAAAAAAAAAAAAAAAAAAAAAAAAAAAAAAAAAAAAAAAAAAAAAAAAAAAAAAAAAAAAAAAAAATTCAAATGAAGCAGACAAATTTGAAATATTAGGAATTTTACAAAATAATTATACCCAAAATTCCAAATCACTTCCAGTAGGACAAGTTAATTGTAGCACTGAATTTTCATCATTTATCGATCTTCCAGTGCCATAAAAAATCTCAAATTCAATTTGCTGTGCTACTCCTGCTACCAATGTACCATCTACAACAATATAAGATGACTCTTTCACAATATTTATCTTACCATTATTAGTTTAACAAAAACACACCCTTTTTGTACACGAAAACATATTATCTCAAAGAAATAATAGCTGTTATTCCTTTTGGAATTAAATTTGCTTCTTTCTTTTTCCAATTTTGATACTGTATTATTTTTCGCAATGCTCATTCTTTCGGTTCTTTGTATTTAATATGAAATTACAAAAATTTAATTGAGAAAGCAATTGATTGATAATTTACTCAATACAAAATATTATTGTAAAGTAATGATATCAATAGATGAATTAAATTAGCCAAAATAAAACCGACAAATAATTATAAAAGAAATTAAATTTACTTATAATTTATTTGGTAATTAAAAAGAATAAGGAAGAAATCTTTCAAGAAACTGGTTCATTAATGAGACTTAATATCTCAAATATAATCAGATTATTCGTTGTCAAAGATAATAGTTATACCGCTTAAAAAAGACATTATAATCAATAATTATGGTAAAAAATAAAGAAATTTCAAGGTTCCTATGAGAGCAAAAAACTTGAAAAAGAAAACCAACCATACATTCAAGAAAACATACAGTAGTAATTTAAAATTTACTTGGTGGTGGTTTCAATTTGACAGAAATCGGTTTACGATGGACAAAACATATTGGTAACCGAGCTAAATCCTTTTCGATTTCCGGCATATTTAGCCAATCACAGCGGAATATTAATGAACGACCAATCTCCAACTCGAAGTAATCAAAGACATACAAACCAGTATCTTCTGATGCCTACCCGAAAAAAAAAGTATTATAACACATAGACTGACATTATATTCGGAATCACTGTTCCTTGGCTCAGCTCATTTAAAAGTTAATACTAAATTTACTCTTTCCCATTCAAAGATAAAATCTCTCTTCGAGTTCATTCATACCAGAAATATGGAAGAAATACGTAAAAATAATAAAATAAATTTTTGAAATTTTGAGACAAAAATGCTATTATATTGTAATCATATTCAAAAGGTACCTTAGCGGTCAATGTAAGAACATTTTCACCGGACTTGAGTTCATCTGCTGCAGAACTTTGGAAAATCAAGCAATTTCCTGATTCTTCAATTGAATTCATGCTAAATCCTAGAAGCGATTCTTTTCGCACTTCAATATCGCCTTTCCAAATGCATGCAAAACGACTAATACCATCTACTTCCTGGAATTCATGAAACTCCAGT
Source organism: Onchocerca lupi (assembly GCA_028564675.1). Lineage (NCBI taxonomy): Eukaryota > Metazoa > Nematoda > Chromadorea > Rhabditida > Onchocercidae > Onchocerca > Onchocerca lupi. Next base: position 27,823 of record JAOVVO010000321.1, on the reverse strand, counting down.
CTTGCATAACGAATATTTAGGGAAATTATAAAAGTCTTTCACGAAAATGAGCTTTTATAATGGATGAATGAAAAAGACTAGCCAATATCAAAGCATAATACAACAAATGGAGAAAAGTTTCAAGTACTAAAGTGATAATGTTGAATTTCGATGACAAAAAAAGCAATTCAAACCACCAAAATTTTGACCATCGGATCAATTAAATATTTGCCGATTAGTAAATTATGAATCAGTGTATTATTTTAAGATGTCAGCATATTACTGCGTGTTTCATAGAACCATGAAGACATTTCAGTGAAAAGAATTTAGGAAATTTTTACAAAAGTGAAATTTAGCAGATAACGTACATTATGCGTGCATTCAAAGTGCGGTTGGCGTCCAGCAGTTCGCTTCTGCGATCCATTTTGAACAAAAAGTTTCATGTAGCAATGTAATTTGAAGTTTTTTAATGATTTGGGAAGATAACTAATAACTTTTGCATCAACTTTAACTATTTCATTTGGTGTTGCTGTTAGAAAAGGAAACGAAGAATCGCAACCAAACGAGAAAGCCTTGCGTTGTTTACAGTTTGAATCCAACCTACAAATATGTTCATTTCAAAGAACGAATAATATATGGTTTGACCAATGAGATATAATCTTTTTAGATATATGACTGATCGACAAGATCTTGTAAATTCTCAAACTTCATCACTGAAAACAACTTCAGTAGCATAAAAAGATTCAACTACTTCAATAGAACTTAATGCGAAAATATTTCTTTTATAAATTGAAAATTTTGAAATTTCTGTCCCTTTCTTTGAAGAAGGCCATTGTTTTCACTGGATTTGTTTTCACTAAATTCAGAAAATAGTACCTTATCTTCGTTATATTCGGTTTTTCACTTAACTTCAATAATTTATCGCAATATTTGACCCGTTCTGTTTCTGTCTTTGCCAATTTCATCAATATCAAATAAAAATCTACAAGCCTAAAATTTCTTCTTTCAGTTAGTAAATCTGAAAATAAAAATTTGGATTAGTTCTCAAAACTAAAGAAATAACGATATGAAACAAAAGCTTACTCCTTAAAATGGATTCCTGGGAATTTTTCCAAATGATTCACGGTGAACAATAGCGTATCTCTAAGCAGTAGTACTGGTGAACCGTCTGCAATTAAATCGGAAATAAAATTCAATAAATACGGAAGTGCTCCCTCTGCACGATCCGATGATCTGAAAGAACAAAATAGAAGTAGGACAAAATTGGATAGCTTGGGACAACCAGTCAGAATACTTATTAAAAATGAATTCTATAACGTGCATAATTCTTTCTACACAAGTTCAGTGTGTTTTAAAGTTAAACATCAGAATAAATTGAAAGGCAAACACTGACTACTTTTTTCGGAAAATTGACTAGAAATTAATTTCTGAAATATATAAATGTTGTGACGAATTGTTGTAATTCATAATTGGACAGCGAATATAAACCAAAAAATTATCATACAACAAAAATTTTGCCAGCTCCCAACCGACTGCACGTGCTTCACGTCTCCATCCAAAGTGATTTAGGAGAACGATAGAACTTTCATGATATTTCTGCATATAATGGGTAAATTGCTGCTTATCAGAAAGAAGTTGCCTGCAATGAATAATTCATCAATTCCTGTAAATTTAGCTAAAGTACGAAGGATAATTCTGCTTTTATTTTCTAAAAGATTTGAAATTTGATCCAGAGACTACGTGAAAATGAAAGAAAAAAAAAAAGGATTCCCTACTACTCAAGTGAATTGCAACAACATAGCCAACTCTGTTAATCAGTAGCAAATGAAGTATAAGAATTGATCAAATCTTTGCGCTGAATTATTTCAAAATTAATCAAACTTCGATTCTATTCAAAGTCGGAGATAAAACTTGCAAACAGAATGAACAAAGAAGTTAGTTTCGTATACAGATTAAATTTTTGCCTTATTTCATTAACAGCATTCGTTTTAATCGCTTCCATGCCACACTGTGCAATTCCATCTTCAAACCATTTCGATATTTTCTTCCAATTAATCAAATTCCATCTTTCATTCAATTTTGACATCTGGGATAGATCTAGTATCAATAAAAATTATTTTATAATTAAAAAAATTCTTTTTGAAAAATTTTATACCATGCTAACTCCAAAGATTTTACATGATTTCAAAGTGATAAGGACTGTTCAACTTACGGCTTGGCAACTGGCCAATTTGAGCGAACAAATGAAATTAGCTGCTTGTTCAACGTGTGTTATTTCGGTCAATAACGATGTCAACTGCATTGTTTCCAAGCAAAATGAAACTATCCAACATTGCATCTCGTCGCAATCCAATATTATCTAGAGGAATAAACCTGATAAGAATCAGAAAAGAAAAAGTCGAAAATTTGCTCAACTTTGAAATAAATAACAAAAATGGAGCATGTAAAAACGAATGTATGTACGCTAAGAACAGATAAATCACAATATAAAAACACATAAGCAACAAATTCAAAATAACACTGATTAAAAGAGTAATTATAAGTAAGTAGTAAATAATTAAAATAACAGAAAAACCAATGAAAAGAAACATGATTTGAAAAAAAAGCGCATAGTTCAAAAGTTGACTAGTACTTCAATCTCTTATACTTATTTCCTTTCTCTTTATATATTCTCTTTTGTAAGTGAATTTGAATTTAGAAGATCGAAATACCTTGAAAACTACCATACTTTCGAATATCGCATTTAAGCAACGCAGCGAGTAACGCAACAACATAACAGCAAACTCAGTTTTCAAATTTCGTGAGCTATCAGCAGTTGAAACTGATAGCTGCCGCAAGCGTTCCTCGTATATGTGCATCGTATTCTGGAAAAAATTGTTTTTTGAAATTCATAAATAAAATGACGAAATTCATCCATAGTAAAGTATAGTAAAGTAAACATATTGAATTTGATTTAATATGGCTCATCGAAAGATAAATGAAAAAGCGCCGACCTATTTCAAGCTCTACAAATATTGACTGGTGGTATTTCTCTCAATAATCTCAGAATATTGTATATCCAAGTCATTATTATATTCCATTTCTAGGAATTCTAGAATTACAACAGGCATTTTTTTAAATACAACTTCAATTATATGCCATTATTTAATAAATTTCACTTCTTTTTAATAGATAACATGCATAATGGTACCATGAAAAGGTTTTTGTCATCTACCACTTAAAATCACTCCTTCAATCATCTACCACCTCAAATTACTAATTCCATTATTTTTTCTAATTAACATCCCAAAAGCAACCAAATTGACTATGACAATATATGAATATAAAAACAATAACTGCCAAAAAGAAGAAAAAAAAACTACTAAATCCATCAGTACCATTATTTGGTGTGCCAAAATGATGTAGCGTAATTCAACAATCGTAATATTATCCCACGGTGCATCACATTTCAACATTGCCACGAAAAGTGGACAACCTGATGACATTGAACTTGAACATTTTGATGACGCTAACCACTTTGGTATAGGCCCTAGAAAAGATATTAAAAGCCATATGACGTTTAAAGAAATCCACATATATGATTTTGAAAAAGTTACGATTCATAATATTCAATATTTCCAAATTTATGAAATTATTCAGGCTAGAAATTTCAATCTTTTTTACTCAAATTTAATGAAATTTGATAATGCATTTTTTTTTTTTTTTTACCTTCTGATGAATGATGAAGAGCAATTAATGACAGCGTAGCGTCAAGTTCATCAAACAATGCAAGTATTTGATCAAACATGCCCAAACTTTGATAAAGACGAGACAAACTCATCTAAAAACCGATGACTCTCCCAAAAAATAGCAATTTTCCTGTTAATTATAAGTTTCATACTAACTGCTTGATTCAGAATTACGCTAGATCATGAACTATGACTTCTGCCCATTAAAACTCTAAAAGACAATTTTTTTTTATTGGTAATATTAAAAGAAAGAAGTGGTAATTTTCTTCTTGTAATATAAAATGGCACAAGCTACTGATTTTCATTCTTAGTCATAAAAAGCATAACTATCTTACTTGATCTCGACAAAATGTAATGAAGTCAAAATTAGGATCGGAATATTGATCATTTCGCTTGGATAAATTATTTTCCTCATGAGTAATATAATCCTCCAGAGAATTTAATAGATGTGACTGCACGCTATTCTGCAATGGTACTATATTCGATGGGTCAGAGATTTCAATAATCCTGAAATATGCAAAACATTGCGGAAAACTGATTTAAATCAATCAATTTAATGAAATTCGACGAAAATTCTTCAAATTGTGAAATACAATCTCACATACTGACATAACATTTACGAATTTATTCTTCTAAATTTAAATATTGACTATTGACTACAGATTTCTTTTCGTTTGAAAATCGATCGATTTCTGAAGAAAAAACTACTTTTATACAAATCATGACAACACGTCAAACATCTATCACTTCTTGAAATGACTTACTATATCAATCACTCATTTATTCCTTTTAACCTATCTTTCGGCAAACTGTTATTAGTAAATAATTTATTCATTTAATACAAAACATAATTAAAAACAGGTTGTTTTTTAAAAGTTAAATGTCCAGTAAGTTACCCGAAGTTACAATGAATCCACAATGCTTTGCTTGTCTAATAGTAAAGATGAGGGACACAAAACAAAGAATATTCGAAAAATTTCAAAAAAGAAATTTGAATAAAAAAACTGCATGAAAGTAAGACAGAAACTCAAAATCGCGTAAACCTATTTGTGAATCTCGCAAAATCACTTTTGATCCGCTCAATAAGAGCTCCACGACACTTTTTTTCTCGTGCTTTTAAACTATCGAATACAATCAACCATTCTGCACCTTCAGTTTTGCTTAATGTTGCGAACCATTCGCTTACCTCATTTCTGTATTCACTTCGATATTCCGCTACCGTCTGAAATATAAATGAAATCGCCATCAATCATTTTTCCAAACAATTTAGTTCAGTAACTCAAATCACATTTTTAGAACATCTTATTTCAACAATAGTGGTATTTTTATTTTGAAATTTCAACAAAAACTAAATCTAATTTATGATGATTCAATTTTACATTTATGAATAAATGAGTAATTATATCAAAAATTGTGCTGAAACAAAAGTTCTCGTCGCAATTCGTGGCAAAAAGAAGAAATAAAACTTCAATTGCACTGACTTTATTGCAAAGATTGCATCTATAACTTAGTGCTCATATGAAGGAATTAGTGAGTCATGGAAATAACTACTTGCATTTATTTAAATCTGTTAATCTATGATTAATACAAAAAAAGTTCTACCATAGCAGTAAGCGATGTCTGTTTACTGCATCTATCTTAATTTAAAAACTTACCGTTGGATCCAAGAAAAAGAAATGCAGCAATGATGCTTCCTCCCATGTTTTTGGCTTAGTTGATTGATAATTAATCAAAGTATCATTTGAAAAGGGGACGAATTCGAAAAAGAAATGCGCATAATACGAGAAAGCGTATTGCCGTGAACTCCTAAAATTTCTTAATTTCAGTCTTTTTTTAAATTCAATAAATAATAAGTACAGCCTTTTTCTTCAGCCTAATTTTTGCTTCAAAATTAGTCTGAATAAGAATAAAAAGTAATACTGATTCATTTTTTTTTTCGACTACAGAAATTATCTCTATTCAAATATGATCGAAAATAATAGCTTCTGATTTTAAGCTTATAATTCAAATGCTTTTAATTTTAATATATATTACCAAAATTCTAAAGAAAATTCACAAACTATTCTTGACAAAATTATGTTCGTTAAGAAAGTCATGAAATTGATCAATGAATTTTTTCACCTATTTTTTAAAAATTAATCCCTGCTATTGAAACTACTGCTTAGAATGTTCTAACCTTTTCCACAAAATAACATTTTTTTCGAAGAAATTTGATAATTTTTTGTAGTATATTTTCTGTAATGCTTCATTTCCACGATCTAAAAAAAGATGAAGATAATTATCAGTATAAACTGCATAACTTATTAAATACTCTCGAATTCTTTGAATATTTCGATTCTCCAACTCTTACTTCTCGCTTCCAAAGAGACATTCGATACCTCAAAAATTTCGATCCCTAAAGAGAACGTGAAGTTTGAACCTCCTCATCTGTTAATCATCAAGTAAGGCAAACTGATTGAAAGCAACTAAAATCAAAACTCAAAAATCGCAAAACTTACATGAAAATTTGATAGGTAACCGTTTTTTAATATCAAATATACTTGCTAAATCCATAATCTCATTAATAATATTTCCTGAAAAATGTAAATCAATTGAAAATCAGCCATCAGTTGCATAATTACGATATATTTCGAAACTTAAGCCATCCACATCGCTTTATATCATTTTTACGTTTTGTAGCCTAATTACTGCGTTCCATAAGTTCCAACGACACTTAACGGTGTAATTAATCTCATCTCTCATATTTCAGTAATTCATTTCTAATATAAATAAAACACGTAGCAAAACATGCCAATCAATTTCCAATTCGATCGCTATTTCTTTTCTCAATTATTCAAATCGCAATTGCTTTTCTCATTATGAATTTATCCAATCTAGCATAAATCAAACTTAATGCAATTCCTGTAATCCATTCTTTCTCCGAATTATCTCCCGTCCTAATATTTCCCGGGAACCACCAAAGAATCCCCAATCAAATAATCCATCACAAAAACGCCTGCCGGTAGCAGTAGAAAGCTGAACCAATGAGTACTGATGATCAGCGACTCGGCCTTTTCAAACCTGAATTGCAGTCTCAGCCAATGTGATATTCTCGGTGATTCTGGGAGCGGGAGAAGTCTAATTCGAAGTTTTCAACTTCCTGGAATCCAGAATCGGTTGATTCTAGGGATCGATCGATTCTGGATTCCGGAATTTGCATATTCCTGGTCATCTATCTGCTCAATATTATAGTGCTCTCAAAAATTGGTCTTTTTTTTTTTGATTAAAGCAACTAAATCAATTTTTTGGAAGCACTTGATTCTTTGTTTCATTTTTAAACAAAATTTCAAAATCGATTGATTTAAACTCCAAGAAATTTGTCTTTGTTTGATTAAGAGATTGAATCAGATACAGTAAATATTTTATTCTATTTTTAAATTACTTTACATTTCAATAATTGAAAAATTCATTCAAAATATCGAATACAATATCAGTGACACAGGAAAAAAAAAAGTTTGACGTTCATTTTCTTTTTTTTTTTTTAATTTTAAAAAATAAATGAAATATAAAAATGAATATGAAAGAAATAAATGAATATAAAAAACAACTGATATGGAATGATTTAACTGAATAGAGAATAAGAACTTGAAACAGAATTACAGAAATAGATATTGAATTAATTAATCGGAAATTATATTCCCAATAAATTGCTACAATCGCTATTATTCATTGAAATTGAGGAGATGAATGAAAATTATGCACAATACTCAATTAGCTTCCAAATATATAAGGCTAAATTTTCATAGAATAATTTTCAAAAGTTCGAATATTTTTTGAATTTATTTCTCAGCAAATTTTTTCTTTTATTTGTTTATTGGATTTGTCATCAATTCTGTTTCGAATAGTTTTTTAATCAAAATTAAGCTTTTAATATTATTTTAAATTCAAAGACTTTCCTAAATTTGCTAATTTTCATCATCATAAATCAAGAATTCCGAATTTTCTAGAATTGAACAATCAAAATTATCTTAACCAAGTTTTGTTAATCTATTTCAAATTTTATATCTAGTTAAACCTTCAATTGAATCAATCAATAAATTAGATTAGAACTGTTGACTTATTAAAGTTGTTTTCAATTTTGAATTTTTTCAAGATCAATTTTTATCTTGATATATGATGTCAAGCGATATAAAAGTGATGCAAAAAAAAAAAAAAAAAAAAAAAAAATATCATGAAAATATTCATGATATTTTATACCATAAAGATATCATCTTTTTTTTCACTTTTTATTTTGCTCACAAAAAATAATTATAAAATTTTTTATAGCAATAAATGCTTACTTCATTTCTTACATAAATTTTAATGCTTACTTCATTTTAAAAAATTTAGTGTTAAATAACTTTATGTTTTAAATTTTATCCTTTTTTTTTTCCATTTTTAATTTATATAATTTCGTAATTTTGAAAAAATTTCGTTGGCCTAAGTAAATCATCATCATCTAGGCTAATCAAATTACAAAGAAAAGAGAAAATTTTACAATTTAATTATTGGTCCAATCAATATATATATGCCAAAAATTTGCAAAATATATATGTATATATATAGAAATATGCTAATAAAAATATGCAAAATGTTATGAAAGTTTGAAAAAAAATTCAGAAATACTAAGATTGCAATCAAATTATTTCACCATCAAGCCGTATAATTTGTATATCTGATGATGATGTTGAACTATGAACTTTAGTGGTAGCAATCATTGATGTCATCGATTCACAATATTGACCCTCCGTATCTATTCTGGAATTTTCGGACAAGCTTTCCAGATGTGTACTGGAACTTGATGATTTTAGATCATCGGAATTTTGATTGGTCGAAGTATTTACTTGTATCAAACGAGATGATGAACAACGACGCAAGGATAAACTGGAATAAAGTGGAGTGCATTTTAGCATATCTTTTAATTGGATCGATTCATAATTTTCAATTGATTCTTGAAATTTTCCAATCCATAATTCCTGAAATAAATTTAATATTCTTTTTTTTTTTTTTTTTTTTTTTTTTTTTTTTTTATCGAAAATATGATCTAAAAATTTGGAATTTACTTAGCAAATTTTTATTTTCAATTCGAATTGTTTAGAAATTCTTACTCATTATTTATTAAAAGCACTATCAGTTTTTCCGAATATTGCTCCTTTTTTTTTAGAGTTGAAAATTGTTTTTTTCTTTTTATTTTTTTTTTTAAAAAAACTTCCTGCAAATTTTCAATCTATCTCGATTATTTCGAACCGATCAACTATTTTTTGAATTTTGAAAATAATTTGCATTAATGAATTTTTCAGAAATTAATAATATATGATATAAAAAAAAAATAATTCTCGGAAAGACGAAGTATATAGAAGAAAATTAGTAGAACAACTTACTTTATCCTGTTTATTGGCAGCTTGCAAGGTAAAAATTGATACCACCTGGTAGTACCGTGTAAGATGTATTATTACAAATGCATATTTTAATGTCACTGAAAAAAAAAAAAAAAAAAGAATAGAGTTTTTTTTTCGACATTATAATTTGTCATTAAAATTTGCTAATTACTTATTTCATATTGAAATTTGAACTAAATCGAATATCTACATTTTACTGTGATAATCATAATTCATATGTGAATTTCATAAAATTTCGAATGAAAAACGAACTACTAGAAGTAGAATTGTTTGAATCAGCATCACAGAAAACACAAGAATCCAATGGTATTGGCTGTTTCTGAACAACATATTGTTCTGATTTCATTAATTGTGTCGTACCTTTCTATAATTTAAATTTATAAAAATCAAATGAATTCAATAGAAAATAATAATTAGTTCAAGATATACAAGTTGTACCATATATTTTGATCATGCAAAAGTAATCGATAATAATTAAATTTTATTTTGTGTAACAATAAAATTTTTCAAATACGAAACAAAGATGGTTGAACTTTTTTAAACATCAAAGATTCCTTTTGTTTAGATTTAATTTTAATCTTACATTTAGCCTTTCAAATCTTAAATTAAAAAGAAATACCTTAACTTTGGTGCATTTTTTCATTTTCGTTAATAGAAACATATCGTTGAAAAGAAATGCATAACAATCACATGTTCTGCCATTTTCTGTAAAATTTTAAAATTAAGAAAGAAGAAAAGGATGAATTTTAAGTTTCAAGAAAATTAGATCTTCAGCTAAAAATAGTAAATTAGATAAAGTGGAAATCATCAATGACCGGCATACTGACCAACAAGATCTAAATGACCCTCATGAATCAATTTTCTTCTTGGATGTGCCAAAAGATTCTCGCAGAACTGTCTGGATAGTGCTACTCGTAAGAACTGCAAATAATTAATTATCAAATTATACTTTAAAAAAAAAGTTGATAGCGAAGCAAAGTTTTTATCTTAAAATAATAAAAAATTAAAATTAATTAATTAAAGTTAATGCAACAGCAAAGCAAATTTTAACGACAAACAGTAAACGGACCCTCAATTTGATAACTTCGTTTGATTGCAATCATCAATACCTAAACGTAACCCCTCTCTTCAGATTGAAAAATAATGTAAACTCTTTCTTTAAATTCGAATAATTTCAACTCTTCAAATTGTATTTCAAATTTTGAAAATTGCAAAAATAAAATCATTATAAAGTAACAATTCTTCACATCTGGAACAAATGTTCGTGCTTCTAATTCAATGATTGATGGCCAAATAACTGAATTTTGCAATTGCTGTAATCGTTCGAAATTATGCAACCATTGTACAGAATCATCTATTGATCCTGAATAAGAACAAAAAAAAAAAAAAAAAAAAAAAAAAAAAATTATTGTTAAGCAAAATACCATACTTTTGTTTAGAATTTTCACATAATTTTTAAAAATTAGAATATTAAAATAATTTGCAGTTATAGTAATTAAAAAAATTTTGATATTGCAAATAAAAATTCGAATAAATCAAATTTCTGAATTAGATAAAATAATTAATCATCATTTTTTTATTTCTATACATAATATACCATAACGATTACCTAATAATAGCTTAGATTTTTTTCAAATCAAAATATAAAATTTACATACGTAATGATTCATTCATATTTTCGATAACTTTTTCAATTTGTGCTTTATCATCAACATTTCTGGTATATTTGTAAATTTCTTTTAACAAAATAGGCAGCCTTGTAATATGCTGTAATGGTGATATTAGCAAATCTTCCAATTGTAATCGTTCACAGCGTGGATCTGCAAGACATACCTGAAAATTTTGAAAAAATTAATACTCGAAAAATAAATTTTTGAGAAATTGAAAAAGCTAAAAAGTGAATTTAGTCATGATAATTTATGATTTTTTTTTTTTATTGCACGATATATTTATCAGCAAAATCAAGATATTTTATGATATAAATACGATTTTTTATGATAGAAATTTCTAATATTTCTCAATCAAATAAATCACTGATTCCATATCTCGTCCTTTTTTCTCTCATTTTCTAATCTCATAAATTTTGTGCTTTATCAGAAATATTGTAAATTATCGTGATTGTTTGGAATGTTATAAGGATTGAAGCTTGTGTGCATTGTTTTTAAAATTCTAAGCATTGTCTATTTCTTATCCTTTGTCCTGATAACCAAATCCTTCGTATAACATAATTTAAATTATCGCCTACTGTAAGACCAAAGATTATCGATATAAAAAGGCGTTTCTAGCGGTTATCAAATCAATAGTTAATCAGTTGTTACTTGATGATTATTCAGTCAATCAACTCAACAGTCTTCAATTCAATCCAACTCATCTAAATCCATTTCTACTACGGTGAAGCAATCAGGGCAATCGTGTGATATTTCTGATTTTATTGTATTTTATAACACAGACAAAGAATCCGTACTTCTTCGTCAACCAGTGAAACTTTTCTCACCAAAATTCGTCTCAATCGCAACCATAGAAAATTTTCCTGACAACATTATAAAAAATGTTGCAAAAGTTTAACAAAAAGTTAACGCTAATTACAGCAGAAATATACATCACATAAAACAAACTGAGTACTAATTAAGTGCTAATTAATATATAATTACTGATGTAAGGGAAATATGTGAAATTTACTCGTTCAAATTCTGTGAAACGTTCCTCTTTCTCTCGTATTGATCCAAGATATTCCATTGTAGCCTTGTAATTGATACAATATGCCTGATAAGCTGATATTGTTGATGGTCTTTTGGAAAACTGAAGACAAAAATCAATCACTCAGTACACTTCAAATATCAATTACTTTATTGTGTTACTTCAAAATTTGCAAAAAAGAAAGGAAAAAATTTAAAGCAAAATTATTTTAAAAAAGTTGACAATATTTCAGAAAAGAAACAAAAACTTCTATATTACAAAAACAACTGCATACTGCTAAGATCTAATTCTCTTGGAACTTTTATTGAAATTTTAAAAAAAAACTTGCCCGTTCGAACAATTTCACAATGAGATCGGTCGTATTGTAATCATTATTTTTACGATCCGTGCTAATTTCATTTATTATTTTTAGAAATGATTTGCAAAATGACCAACTTATCTGCAAAAAATTTCCAGCACAATTAATTTCCAAATCTTTGATTTTGAAAATTTTGCAGAAAATTAATTTGAAAACTTTGTTCATTTTTACAAAGAAATTCGATTCGAATTTCATTGAAAATTAATTATGAAAATATAGAAATAAAGTGCAAAACCTGGCATATTTGATCAAGATTTCCAAAAAGCAAATCCGGTTCCACTGTTAACAAACATCCTTCAACTTGGCATTTTTTCAACGGTTCCTTGTAAACATTTCTAAAAGTAAAAAAACCTTTCAGATTTTCAATTAAAATTTTTAAATAAAATCCTTTAGTATTATTATTAATTTGAATAGTCATAAATATTATCCGAACTAATCTTTGCTTAAGATGAATGAATCGGCATCTGTATTTTCATTAAGCAATCATCTAAATCAATTTCAAATTGAATTCATTTTTTAAGTCAATTTTAAGTCCATTAAATAAAATTAACCTCAAAACAAGAAGTTGCTTATGGAGGAATTTCAGTTCACTGTGAAATAATTCCCATACAGCTTGCAAACGTTTTTTATCGATTGATTCCAAATTTTCCGCATTTACAACAAATATTTCATTCCAACTAAGCAGCTATAAAATATCGAATAAATTTCGATATTTGAATAGCAACAAATGATTTTAAAATTTTATGAATTTCAGAATTTTAGACAAATCAATTTGTGACAATACCGCCTTTTTAATCGAGTTTTTTCTATCGGATCTTTTGCTGTTCTTTATGGGTAAAAAAAAAAAAAACGAAATTTCCAATACCCACGAAAATGTAATTCTTCAATAAACTAAAATTTATAATTTCTCCTCGAATGATGATCAAAACTGTTGGTATAGCTTAAATGTAAAATTTGAATATTCAAAAATTTCTGGCTTGAAAATTTCAACAAATTTTTTTTTTATCACTTTATTATAACTAACATTATAAAATTCACACAAAGCTTTCTGTAAATTCAATTAAAAAAAAATGCATTTATCTATCTGTAATTGAATATATTTTTTTTTTTTATCTATGGAAGGATTCATAGAATTCCCATGATATCCAAGTGTCACTATTTATTGAGTTTTGCAAATAACTTTGATAATTTACAAGTAATTTTGCCAATTCTTCATCATCAAATTCACTATCGCCAGATGTTTCCAATGCTGCTTCCACGTGTTTTATTATTTCACGCCTTTTAGCTCGATGTGACCATTCGTACTGAAATAATTATAAATTTCATTACTAAATAACAAAATTCATTTTGCTGACAAGAAAATGTCATCGCATTTCAAATGTCAACAAAAAATTTATTAAAATTTGAATGATGAAGAGGCTCATTTTCAAGCACTAATCCCTCTTTGTCTTCTAGCTTCATTCGTGGGCCATAATTCTTATTTTCTCAATTTACAATGACCACAAGTAGTAATAGCGGATGCATGATGATTATTTCAAAATTCAAAAATAAATTAAATTTGCTTCTTTCATATGAAAAAGAAACGGTAAAATTTGAATTCGAATTCATTATTTCAAAAGCATTACCAAACGTTTCAAAATCCATGTTGATCCGGTTCTTGATTGCTTGTTTGTATCAGCATAAAATGCATGAGTTGCAATTGTTGCCCTTTGTAAATCTGCATTTTTAAAATATATTTTTTCATTTAATTTTTATTTTCATTTAATTCAAAGTATCTATGATAGTAGCGGATATTATGATGATAGCGAATTAAATTTTGCTGGTTTACAAGTTCTATGTATCATCTTTATTTATTTATGATTAATCGTGCGAATAACAAAGATTTTGATGTAAAAGAAACAATTCGGATAATTTCAAGAAACCATCTCTCGTAAATTAACTAGTTTTTGGCAAAATTTTTAAGCTTAAAATATAATTTTCCCTAGATTATTTTGCAAAGATTTAATTATATTCCCAAAAGTATACGATGGGAAAAAAATCAGATAACCCTTTCTATAATATATTTTGATAGATATCAAAGATGTATTGAATAGAAATAATTTTGAAATATTTGCCAGCTAATAGTCCACCACCAGAACTGATTGCTCGATTGAAAAGTTGCGAATCATTGGGAGATATCTTGAGATGTGGCACAATAATTACATTGTCCGAACAGCCTACTCGATCAGTCCTGTAGAATTTGCAATATTTTAATTTTCGATTACTTATTTTAATTTTATTTTCATGCAATTTATCAAGAAAAAATGAATGTGTAAATTAAAAATAAAATTTTAATAGAAATAAATTTTGCACGAACGAATCACAGATAGAGGTAATATTCTGTTTGTCATTTGTTATGATAATTTGTTAATGTGATAAATAATCTATATAAATAAAAATGCAAATGTTCATTGTTCATTTCCATACAACATTTCAAATTTTTCACCGATGGGATTGAAATTTTCGTAAAACGTTGCATTTGAAAAAGACGTTGCATTCGAAAAAGCGCGTGTTTAAAGAATTCTTGATGATTTAAGATTTTGAACAAACGAATATTTATATTTCTATTTATACGAATAAGCTGGGTCCGGCTACGCTTTGCATGATTGGGTCAAACTAGTAACAAATATTATAGGACTATACCATAATGATCTTCCATCAGTAAGGGCCTAAATCACGGAGAAATCCTTAGTACACTAGGCCATAAGTTATTCAATCTAATACATCCATTGGCTTTTTCATGAATAAAGAAAACAAAGAAATAAGGAAAGAAAAATTAAGAAATGAGGAATATAAATAAAAAATCAAATGTTTTTGTAATGAAATCTTATCCCATTCTTATTTCCATTATCTTTTCCTACCATTGCATTTTCTGTGAAAACGATATCAAAATGCATGCATTAAAAAGTTAAACGAGCATTTAACTCACGACCGCTTTGTAAGAGCATGTTAAAAAGGCTTACTCATCTTGTTGGATGCTTGGCTGTAAATGAATATTGAACGATAATTTGACTATAAATGATTGAAATATACTAAATAACTTGGCTATAAATAGGTTAAAGTATAAAGCAAATAACTTAGCTGTAAATAAATTTGAGTATTAAGCTGAATCGTTGTTGAAATTTTTCAAAGATTAATAAAGAATAAGTGTGGAAGATCTCATTTAATTTTGGTAATAGAAATGAAAGAATTTTTTAATGTCACCCAACGTCACTTTCATCCGCTCTGTCATTTACAAATTATCTAAATCAAATAACTATTCTGATCCTAAGATTATCAAAATAAAAATGCTAAGCATTACTAAATTTATAGGTTGAATTAATCATCCGATTTTCTTATTAACTGATACACAATGAAAATTTTTTGAGTGAACTAAATAGTGAGAAAAAAAAAAAAAAAAACAATTCTTACCTGCTCAGGTACCAACGCATGTCTTCGAGTTAACTGTTCTTTGTTTGGATGAATTATATCAAGTTCGGTTTCTTCTTGCTGCAATATTTTAAAATAATTCAAAATTCATCATCAAAGATATGTTATCAGTCTATTGAATCAAATTGTTTGATCCTTACTTTTTTCTTGTTTTTAATTTTATATTTTCAGTTAATCAATCACTCCTGTGCTATTGTTTAAATTTATTTTAAAATTTATTCTGACTCTGGAAGACTATTCTCTATTTCAAACGTAGTAAATTTAATATTTCTTACATTCAAATAACAAATGATTTCATTTTATTCCAATTAAGGTAAAGTTTAAAGCAAATCTAAAAAAAAAAAAAATCGTTTTTTTTTTCTTTTTAGTAAAATAACAGTTTTTTAAGGATGTTTGATAGATTAAGAAATAATTAATCTAAATTTTTTATACAATCTTTTCAAATATATTATTTCCATGGTTATGATACAATGTAATATTTCCAAATCTCAGAAAATAATCGACTCAATGTCAATTTTACTGTATTTTTATAGTTGATATTCATTCTTGAATAATTTGATTTCTTCGTCTTTCGTTTAGAATCCACGTGAAAAATTCATCTTCTCGTAACTTGATGCTACAAACGTACATGCGTGCAGAACACGTATTTGAAATGCGCATAGATTACTATTCTTATCGTTTATTAAATTTTTTTCTGTTCAAATAAGTCATTTTAGAAAAGAGTGAAAAATTAGAAATTTTTATGGTTTTCGTGAGAAACGATTTAGCCATTTCATTTTTCTACATTATTATTTATAAGCCATAAAATGATATCTTGATTATTTCACTCCAATCATTCTTCGTATTGACAAAAATTATAAAATAGAATGATAATTATTATTTGTTCAAAATAGCATCGACAATATTGTGAATGAATGGAAAAGGGAATAAAGCAATATTTCAAATTGATCTACTTTTTATATTTCAAATTGATCTACTTGTGGTGAAGTTCGAGAAGTAAGATAGCTGAAATCAATTAAACTTATCATGATATGGATCAAATAACAATTAATCCTTATCATGATATGTAATCCTTCTTTTTTTTTTTTCAACATGTAATTATTAAAAGAAAAATTGTATGTGTTTTTTGAGAGGGAAGAAAATAGAAGATATTGTATATACATATATATTATTAGAATGATAACAATTACATTTTGTGATAAGATATAGTGATTATTTTTGGTATTATTTTAGAAGGAAGTATTGATATACATATCATTAAAATAATCATAATATTATGATGTGATAAACTTGATAATATTATGATATGATAAACTTAATTTATCACAATGCAAAGTAATTTTCACATAGCACTAATCCGAATAAAATTTTGATTTTCAAATATGCAATGTTATTATTTCAATATGCACGCACTTTTTCATCATTTATTATTCATAATTGTTTTTTTTTTCTTTTTTTTTCTTTTTTTTTTTTTTTTGCAAAATTTTTAATAATGAAAATATAAAGTGAAAAGAATAGTGTTACGTCGGAATTATTGCAAATAATGAATGGAATTATTTGCTTAGATCAAAAGTTATGTAATAGGCAAGTTTAGATGGTGGCAGTTTAAGTCAATTCAATTAATTTTCAATTGAGGAAATGAAAATAGCTCAGAAAAACAAAAACATTGCAAGAAAACTTGTGGAAACTACTCGATTCTCACTGAAGCATAAATATGTGATAGCAAAAAATTTATTGTATTTTTCGTATTCGAAAAATTGTGCAATATATTATAGTTATAATCATTTAATAAACTCAAATTATGGATGAAATTTATCTTACTGATATCAAGATCAATTTTCTTAATGTTTTTTCTTTTTCCTTAATCGATTTACGAAATTTTTCTTTAGCTTCAACAAGAAATTATTCTAACTATTTCGCTGAAAATTTTAAAATACGTAAATTCGAAAATGGATTTGATTTTTTCAGATTAAAAATTTTTAAATTCAATTTTCATTTATTAAATTTTTAAAATTGATACAGACAAAAAAAAAAAAAAAAAAGAAGAAAAAACAATATTTCATTCAAAATTTAAAATTGTGAAATTTGTCCTAAGAGCATGCAAATTTTAGGAAAGAAAACAAAATAACGACAATTTTTTTGAATGACTTCTAGAGCAACGTATGAATGATGATGATGCATTTAATTTGCGAATAATTTATTTTTCTTTCTTTTTTTTTTTTCTTGCCCTCCTTCTTCTCTCTTATCTCAACGGTCAATTAATTTTATCCAACATACTCATTAGCACATCAGATTGAATAAATCATCAGACCTATTGCTGCAGCAATTATTTCTTTGATTTTGGCTAAAAAAAAAAAAAAAAATTTTTCTTCGAATAATTTTGAGCTCTTCACAGCACGACAGCAGCAAAACAAATAGGCCCAACTAAAATTATGATTAGTTTTTAGCAAATCGAAAAACATTATTTTTACTTTCAATTTTCCGAATCATCATATTCGATATTTCAAAAATGCAAAATTGAAATCATTGAAGCATTGCTCTATGTTTACACCAGAAAAAAATCAAAATTGAGATTTTTTTTCTTTTTTCTTTTTTTTTGATTTTTGGCGTAAATGATATTATTTGAAATAATAAAAAAATAAAGCTTTGTTATTATTGATATGATTGAATTAAAAGAAATTTCAAATGATCATCTAAATGTAATTTATTGAAATTAATTTATTAGTAGTTCAAAATTTTTTACTGAAATTTGAATTGCTAATAATTATTGAAAAATTTATGAATATGAAAAATTTGCTTTCGTTTATCGAGTAAAAAAAAAAAAATACTGAACAAACTAGATAACCAGGCTAGATTAGCCAAATGAAAATATTGTACCTGAAACGTATATATTAGCCAGGTTATTATTTACCTGAACTACTTTATCTTTAAATTTTATTTTCAAATAAGAACAAAAATTTCAACGATTCTCGATAAACGAAATATTCTAACATTCTATGCTATGCAATTTGATAAGATTATTCTCATAGAACTTGGTTAGATTATTCTTATCAAATTGGCTAAATTATTCTCATGTCGCTAGATTAGTTTCATTAATTTGGCTAGATTATTCTCATTAACTTGATTGGAATATTCTCATCAACTTGGCTAAATTATTCTCATGTCGCTAAATTAGTTTCATTAATTTGGCTAAATTATTCTCATTAATTTAGTCAGATAATTCTCATGTCATTGAATTATTCTTATCAACTTGGTTAGATTATTTTCCTATTTGAATTTTGTGTTCGGATGATTGATAACTAGTCTGAACATTTTAAATCTTCATTTCTCAGCTTTCAAACTTTTTGATTGTAGGAGAAACTTTATAAAACATCTGTTAGAAAGCTAGAAATATTGAATCTGTCCGATGGATCAGTAAAAACTAGTTGTCAAAAAAAAAAAAAAAAAAACAAAAAAAACAAAAGAAAAAATGCAATAAAAAGAGAATAATTTCTTTTTCAAAGAGCTAAAAGTGAAAAAAGATGCCATTTTTAGAAAGTAGTCGATTTTTTTTTTTTTTTGTTGCAAATAGTCAGGAAAGAAAAGTTCAATAGTTTTGATGAAACTATTATAATAGTGCTCGTAGTTTCTAAAAAAAAAAAAACCTTCCTAAGTAAAGTTTTTTTCGAAAGACAAAAAAAAAAGTCGTAATAAAAAATTTTAACAAACGTCGCAATAAAAAACGTCGTAATAAAAGCTTTTGCTATTTTAATGCTTAGAAATAATATTTATGAACCGATTCACTTTGCCATCTTGAAATTTTTATGTGAAATTGTTATAATAGTAGTGATACAAAGATTTCTGCAATTATCATATGTAATTTTTGCGAAAGAAAGAAAGCATTGATTTTTTAACTTTATTTAATCGAATTTTTTTATTAAAAAATTTTGAAAAGCAAAGATTTTTGGCTCAAAAGTTTTGACAATCAAGTTTATATGAATATATTCGATTTTATATACCATCTTATAAAACTTCCTATCAAGCAATTTTTCTTTTTTTTGAAACGATTACCCATTTATATATATGTCCGATTATATGCTATTTCATAAAGATTTCCTATCAAATAATTTTTGAAATATTTTCCCCAAGGACTCAAAGTTATACCAAATCTCTGACTGGATGAAGTTACGGTTGAATTATTGGCTGCTGACAGTTTTCTTAAGTAATAAATTTGAAAAGTTAAATTTGTGAAATGATTTCCCAAATGTATATGTATACATCTATAGCATTTCGAAAAAATTTTTTATCAAACATTTTCTAAAGAGATTTTCCAAAGATTCGTAGCTTACTGTATCTCTGATTTAAAAAATCTGCGGTTGAAATATGGTTGAATTAAAATATGATGAAAATATGGTTAAATTCAGGTCTTTAGCTTGTAATTTTTTCATTTTAAAGTAATAAATTTGAAAAAATGGAATTTATGAAGCGATTTCTCAAAAATTCATAGTCCTACCATATTCTCAATCGAAAGTTACGGTGGGATTGATAAATAATAATTACTGTAAGTAATAAATCTGGAAAGCGAAATTTCTGAAGCAAATTATTTCCCTGAGGTCTAGTAACCCTACCATATTTCTGATTGAAACAAGGTTGAACAATTACGGTCGATTACTGTATGCAACAAATTTGAAAAGTAGAAGTTAAAAAGAGCAAGAAATAAATGGCGTGCAAGATTTTTTCTTAAAAAATTTGAAAAATAAATAAATTTTTGAGAAATAATGAAATTATTTGAATTTCCATAAACTGATGACCTTTCTATAACCTTTCGAAAGTATCTGTTTTTTCCAAATTAAGCTTATCTCAGTTATTCTTGAAATTTTATCAGACTAGAAATTCTTCCTCTTATCATTAGATATATCTATGAACTCGATAGTGCACACCCCATAATTCGAATCATTTTCTGAAATATCGGAATCAACGAAATTCGTAAACTGACTGTTCATTTTTAAAAAATTGAAATTTTTATTTATTTTCTTCTTAAATCTCCATTTTTTTCGTGTTCTCTGTACTTTTTCACTCTTTAAATATAAATCAATTTTTTTTTTTTTTTTTTTTTTTTTTTTAATATATCACTCGAAATGAATATAAATAAGAGTATAAATGCAATTAACTAAAGACTTCATACAATCTGAAAGATTTTGATTCAAAATTTATCATAAATTTGAATAAAATTTATTAGAGAAAAAAATGCTCTGAAGAGAAGTTTCGAGAGGGCTAAGTAAAACAAGTTCACAGCAAAATAAACTAATTGAAATACTGAAACTTATTTAATCAAACTTTATAATCAATAAATAGAATTTATATTTATTTCGATAAACAAATTGTGTGAATTTTTTTTAAAACTTCGTTAGCATTTAAACAAAATGGATTCTTAATTTAAACATAACGTTGGTATAAAATCTAAGAAAGAATGAAAATGAAGAATGTGAAATTACTTGTAAATATATTTCTATTATATTTTAAATTAAACTGATTTAATCAAATTAAATTGAAATATTTCTTAGTTTAAAATGTTAAATTCTTTTTTTTTAGCCATCAATTAGATATGAATATTGCATTCTTATAAATTTTTGCTTCAATTGAAAATATTTAAATAAAATATTAGCAACGAAAATGTGTGAATGTGTGAATTATACAAATAATTTTCACACAAAAATGTGTAAAAATTTTTAATTAAAAAATTTAACAACATTGAAATAAAGATAATTTTAACTTAAGTTAAATTCAAACAACAAAAAAAACTTCTTATTTAAGGGATAATTAAAAATTGTAATAATTTGTAAAATTATTGTAAGAAAAAAAAAAAAAAAAAAAAGAAATTACCTGTTTCAATAATGAATTACCACGTAAATGATGAAATAATGCAAGCGATGAATCGGCCATAACAAAAAAAAAAAAATTTTATTATTTTTATTTTTTATTTTCCTTTTTTTTTTTTTTTTTTTGAAAAAATGACAAATTATTTCGTTGAATTAATTAAAAACGACTTCTTTTTTTTTCTCCCCCCATTTCATTCTAAAATTGTTATTATTGATATCCTGAAAAGAAGAAAAAAAAAAAAAAAAGAGAGAAATTAATACTATATTTAGTTTAAATTTACTTAATAACAACCAACACAAAACAGAACGAATGTGAGCGGAGCGAACAATTTGAGAGAGAAATTTAGTAAAAAGTTGATTTGAAGAAGAAATTTGACATGCAAAATGTGTCACAAACTCATTTCAAGCACAGAAATGCTTGACAATGACAACTTGATTCACTGGTGTGATAAACTGGAAATGAGATAAAATTTCGATTTTACCTTCAAAATTAAAATAAATTAAAAAAATTTTCAGGATGAAAAATTTCAAAAAAAAAAATCTATCATTTTTATGAATTAATCATGAAATAATCGATTCATTTTTTCAATTTAAAAAGTGAAAAATTTCAACAAAAAAAAAAAATTAAAATGCATCATTTTGGGAATTAGTTATAAAGTATTCACAATTTGTTAACAATAAGCTTTTATTTTAGATTAATTTTTTTTTTTTTGATTAGATTTAAAAAAATTTTTAAATCTAAGATTTAAATTCGATATATTAAAGCTTCTAAATCGCATTTTAATTTAAACGAAAAGTTTTTTTTTTTTTTTTTTCAAAGTAGGCATTAAATGAAAGCCAAGTTTTGGATGAATTTAAATTTAAATATTTTAAATGACGGAAATTTTTGAGGGCAGAAGAAATAGTTAAGCTAAATGATATAATTTTGCTCAAATATTAATTTTTTTTTTTTAATAAGAAGCGCTTCATAATTGAAAAACTATTATTTAATTTTTCTGTTAAATTATTGTTATTGTTACAGAATTATCGTTCTTATCGTTATCACTATAATTATTGTTATTTCAGTTATAAAATTACTGTTATCATTCCTGTTCTATAAATTATTGTTATTGTTATCGTTATAATTATTGTTATAACTAATCGTTATAAAAAAAAATATTATTGTTATTGCTGTTACGAATTTTTTATTATCATTATTGTTATCATTACTATTATAAAATTAGTATTATCATTATTATCATGAAATTATTGTTATCGTTAACATTATAATTATTGCTGTTGTTAACATTCTAAAATTATTTTGTTCAATTATGAATGAATGATTTGATTGTTGAAAGAGAAGTTGGGTGAAAAAAAAAAAAAAAAAGTGGAATATTATAATTTTTAATCTTATGTAAGCATTTATGTTTTGCTTATGATTTTGAGTTGAAAAAATGTCCCATTAAATCAAAATTTAGCCTATGACGTCAGAATCCTAGGCTTATTATTGATAGATTATATTTAAATTGCTTAAATTGCTAATTCATTTTATTTCGTTGCTTACTTCGTTCTTGTAATTTTATTGCTGAAAAATTTTAACACTTGAGCTAAAAATGAATCGATGTATAAATTATTTGATGAGCTAATGAAAAATTGATTTAAATCGCATGAATAAATTAAATAAATTAGACAAAGTGATATGAAAATAATTGAAGTAGAAAAATTGAATTTTTCAACAAATAATTAGCTGAACAACTGAATAAACAAATCATTTAAGTTTGCAAATGGGAAATAAATAATTAAGTCATTATTTTCCTTTTTTTTTTTTTTTTTTTTGATCATAAAAATCAAATAAAATTGAAAATGAAATTAATTTTCCAGTAGCAGTGTTGTTGCATTTTAAAAACATATATAAATCATTTTTTGGATAATTCAAAAATTTAGGAGAAATATCTAAGCATAAGTATTAGTGTTAAAATGATAACAGTGATAATTTCAAATAAATTATTCAGAAAGCTAAGCAATAAATAGTTTCAAGTTATAAATAATATTATTTAACTATTTATTTGTTTATTAATTATCTCATTGGAAATCAATGAATAATAAATTATTTGCGACAATTTTGGCAATATTACAACGAAAATCGCATAATAATACCAATAAAATATCAAAAATCAACATATTCGTTATACTTTTCTAATCAAATAAATTTGTTCCGATAAGCTTCTTACGATAAGATTTGTTTAATACTTTAATTTGTCAACTCAAAAAAAAGAAAAAGAGAAATTTCATTGAAACACCTTGTCCTTTTTCAACAAATCAAATCAATCATGTAACAAGAAAAAAATTTGTTTTAAAAAAACTTATCAAAAGTTTCTTTTGATAAATTTTAATGGAATTAAAATAGTTGAAATGTCCTAATTTGATAAAAACTTTTCTTATCTAATGTATTTTATTCATATGTACAACAACTAAATTGATTAGTCATTTTTGAAATTTAAAATATGCATATTTTACTTTTATTGATTTAAAAATATGACACAAAAATTTGGAAATATTTTCGATTTATAGAAAATTAAGCATTTTTTTTTCTTCAATTATTGATCAAAATTTATCAAAATATTTCATTTCAAGCAGATATATATTTTTCAATATAAAATAAAAATGTATTACTTTTGCTTAATTTTTGATCTGTCTGAAAAGACAAAAATATAATTTGGCTAATTATTTATGCTAACAATTAGCAAGTATAGATTTTAGTAAATTGCTAATTGCTAATGCTAACACAAGTAATTAGTATTATATTTTTGTCTTTTCAATTGAAGTGAGAAAATTTTGTTTACTTCAACTTTTAGTGAAAACTTATTTTTAGAATTTGCAGCATTTTTCTAAATTATTTCCAGTTATCTGAATGAATCAGATTATAAATTATGTTTGATTGATAAATCATAATTAATTGACCAAAAATCAATAAATGACATTTTCAATGCTGAATGCAATATTTCAAAGATCTTTTCTTTTTTTTTTTTTTTTTTAAAGCTGAAAAAAAAATGTAATTAAAATAAAAATGAATAACTTTAGAATTAATGCTTCTTCAGAAATATTTCAATTAATTGAATTTTCAAATATCAAAAATCACAAGAAAAATTAGAAACAAAATACATAAAAATGATATATATATATATATGTGTGTGTATGAAAATGACTACATTTTTTCTTTGCTTCTAATTTATTATTCAATTTAAAAGTGAAATAAAATAAATGCTATTCCAATGAAAATTAATAATTAATCTAAAATATCGCAATCTTGATTTTTCATTGAAATATAGATGTAAGACTTCATTGATTAACTGAAAAATTTACAAAACAATT
Source organism: Onchocerca lupi (assembly GCA_028564675.1). Taxonomy (NCBI): domain Eukaryota; kingdom Metazoa; phylum Nematoda; class Chromadorea; order Rhabditida; family Onchocercidae; genus Onchocerca; species Onchocerca lupi. The sequence continues at coordinate 2,967 of JAOVVO010000321.1, read as the reverse complement.
TTTCAAATTTTTAATTTTCATTTGCCAAAAAAAAAAAAAAAAAAAAAAAGAGTAATTATAAGATTTGAAAAGATATTTATAATTTGTAATTTGACGTATTATTTCAATTTACGAATATTTGAAAAGTATTTTACTAAACTGTTACTTATTTTATATACTAGAAAAGTTTAGTGTACTTGAAACAAATAACTTTTATTTGTAATAATTACAATTTATTTAGGATTAAATAGTAATAATGAAAAATCAATAGATTGATCATCGTTCGAGCTAATCCATCTAAATCCTTGGCCAAATCAAAAAGAAAAGAGATCAATCCATTGATTTGTTGATAGCCATATCACAAGTGAAGAGATCAATGAATTGATTGTTCGAGATAATCCATCAAATTCGCTGATATCAGAAAAGAAGAGATCAATGAATTGATCATTTCAGTCAATCCATTCAATTCAATCCTTGGCTGATCAAATCAAAAGAAAAATATCAAAATCCATTGATTTCTTGGCTATATAAAAACGAGAAGAGATCAACAATGAATTGATCATTCGATTCAATTGATCTAATTTTTTGGGCTATATCAAAAAAAAAAAAGAAAAAAAAGAAAAAAGAGAATGAATTGTTCATTCAAGCTAATGCATTTAATCCTTGGCCATATTATTACTTTGAAATGATTCAACTCATTCATTTTAGCTAAATCAACTTATCATTAAAGCATTTTTGTCAAAAAATTGACATATTCGAATGACAATGAGAATGAATTTTAGAATACGATTAAAAGAATAGTCAAATGAATAATCCATCAAAAAATGGACAAGAAAAAAGTCAGCTAGTTTTTAAATTTCTTTATGGAATAGAAATACAAAAAAAAAAAAAAAAAAAAAAAAAAACATGAATTGAATTGATATGTAAATTGGAAGCACTTTTATCATCAATCGTTTCTATTCCATTTCCTCCTTTTAATTCCTTTCTTTTCTTATCTTTTTAAAATGTTAAAAAAACGAAAAAAAAAAAAAAAAACGAAAAATTTCAAAAAAGAAATGTTTCTACTTGAACATTTATTATACATTATAAAATTTAACAATATGGGTACTTTACAAAAGAACATGAAAAGTACGAGGAAAAAAATAAAAAATAAAATTGAAGAGGAAGAAGAGAAATTAAAAAAGAAAATAGAATTTATACATTTATTATTTTCGATTTAAATTCGAAATTTTATTTTTGATTAGAAAAAAAAAATCTTTTTTTGAAAAAAAAAAAAAAAAGAATATAGATGAGATATGAAAAGTTTCAGTTTTCCCAATTACTAACTGTCAAATAATGCTTTAATCATTTCAAGCATGAAAATATGACACTTATATATGACATGACATTCATTTTCTTTCGAATGGATTAATTTTTTTCATCTTTTTTTCCTTCTTTTTTTTTTTTTTTTTCGCGCGATCTATCGAATAATAAATTCGCAAATTTTCATCCAAAAGATTAATTTGATAAGGAAAAAAAAAAAGTGAGGAATAATAGACAAGTATAATACTTGTGTAATTAAATTTGAAAAAAAAAAAAATCAAGAATGATGTAATCTATTAAGAGATGGGAGTGTTAAAATCACATCATTCCTTTGATATAATGAAAAAATAATCCTTTTTTTTTTTTTTTTTTTTTTTTTTTGGATCGAATTTATAAGAATAAAACTTTTCGTTTTGCTCTCAATTTCAAAAAAAAAATTTTCGCTCTGAAAAAATTTAGTCATTCTTAGATTGAATTTTTGCCACCTGTTACTTGTTTAATAAGTTGCTTTCTTATCAGTAGTTTATCCTTTCATATCAGTTGTATCAATCATATTAGTTCATTACTTATTTGATTCATTAACATCTTAATTATTAATTTGAATGAAAATTTTAAAAGCAAACATAAAATAAAATCATTATTTTTGTCGAATAGTTTTTTTAATACTTTGCATATGAAATGAAAAAATTAATTATTTTTGAAAATTACCATAATTATTGAGGATTTTCGAAAAGAAAAAATCGAGTGAAACTTTAAAGGCATTTTAACTTTCAAAAATTCCTAAAATTCAAAATAACAATTCTTTTTTTTTATTAGGATAAAATTAATTTTTTAAAAGAAACTTTTTTTTTAAAAAAAATTTCAAAATTTAAAATGATAGAAATGAATGAAATTGCCTGGTTGTTTTTTTTCTTCTCTTTTTAACATTTTTCTTCCACGCTAGATTATTTATATTCAATTAAAATTGGAAAATCAAATTAAGCGAAATTAAGCAATTGAAAAGATTTTTTGCAATAAATAAATAATGTGAATTTCAAGATTTTCGCAGAAAAATTAAGTGCAAAGAAGATTCGTTTGTAAATTGGAATGAAATTCAGTTTGAAAAAAAGAACAAAAAAATTTTTTTTTACTAAAATCAATGTTTTCAATTTGAAGATATTTAATAAATCATTAATATAAGACATCATTTTTCAGTTGTCCTCAATTTGAAACTGAATGCATTGTCGAAATTACAGCATCGAAAATTGAAAATTCTGGACTTTTCCAAAGGATTTCACAACTTTATGAAATAAAAAAATGCCAAAAAAAAAAAAAATTTTAACATTAAATACTTGCTATTTTAAAATACTTCAGAAATTATTCATTATCACTTCAATTGAAAATTATATAATGAAAAGATTTTTAAGTACTTCATAGTTATAAAAAATCTAAATTTTTTTCAAAAATTTATTTCTGTAAATGACATTCATTTTAACTTAAATTTCAAAAAAAAAAAAAAAAGAAAAAAAAAGTTTCAAGAAACAGAGAGAAATAAAAAAGAGAAAAAAACGAACAAAATTTGAATTGATTAGAAAAATGAAAATTCTTAGAACGAAAAAAAAAAAAAGAAAAAAGAGCATAAGTTAGAATTTCAAAAAAATTATAATTCCTATTGCAGAAAAAAAAAAAAAAAAAAAAAAAGATGAT
>JAOVVO010000320.1:0-87526 GCA_028564675.1 Onchocerca lupi | reverse complement strand
TAGCTTTTTTCTTCTTTTCTATGAAGGTTATTATAGTTGATGAGATTTTATGAAAGTAAAATTTGTCAAGTCCATAGTGTTCCGAATATCGAACTTAAATATAAAAATCTGCAACTAAATTGCACAACTTGAATTGGACAATACAAAATTTATCAAAATGCATGTATAATAGTAGATGAAATGAACAAAAATGTTTCAATTATTGCTTAATATGGACATTTACTAATCGAACTTTTTTTACCTATTCGCTTCAATTGTATCAAAAAAGGAAAAAAGATGGAATAGAAACAAAAAAATAGAAAAAATATTGCGCATATATCTATTCGCCTGTTCGAATGCAATCTTGTTTCAAAATTTCAATGCAATCGACGAAGAACTTGCAAAGTTATATGGGAGTAACAACGAATATTTACATTTTTATTTAAATAGATATATTAACCAACTTAATCGTTCGTTCTGATGAAAAGGAATTTTCAACGAGTATTAATAAAATTAATTTATCACACTACATGATTGAATTCTTTTTATTTTTTAATTAATTTATTGCTAAAAAGTCGTTAATTCTATTTTAATAAATTTACATGATAGATTAAGAAATAAGTAGAGGCTATTTTAAAATTAAAAATTACCAATGTAAGAACTGTTTCGCTGCGAACCTCCATCTAGGTATTACTTGCGACGATGTCCAAGTTTATCTCAGAAGGCTCCAGTAACCTGCGGGGAGAAGCCTTTGGCAATGTGGCGGTGGACGCTCTTTGCATGATAGGAACCGAATATTATTTGTCCTCATCCGATTAAAATAAGAGCTTGCAATATAACTTCAATGTGCGATTGCCAAACAAATAAAAGCCTACAGAAGAAACTCCAGGATCGTTACAGCCGATTCCACAACTTCAACACCATTCTTCACTGCACCATCGACATCTCAGAGTCATTATCATCGCTGTCTTCCGGCAGAGGTGCCAATCTGCTTAGTTGGCAAATTTATCAATATCAATATGTTTCAAATATAAACATTTCTGCTCCAAATGAGCGAAATGTAAGAAATTGAAAAGCGCTATTGGTGGTTAAAACGAAAGCGAAACGAAATTCTGGACTGAGAATAGAGGTAAAAGAGAGTCAAAATTTTGACTAAAACCGGTTTGCAGATAAAATAAATTAACTTTTTTTTTTCACTATCTAGCAATAAATTAAAGTAAATGATAAGAATTTTTGAATTTATTTCAAGTAATTATATTATTTAGGCTAAATTGAATGTCAATTTCGTGGCCTTTGCACAAAGAAATTATCCTCTAACTTACATATTTTATTGATGCATGGACTGAAGTTGAGAATTATTCAATAATTAAAAAAATTCCTCTATAGATTGGTGAAAATCTAATAAAATCTATGAATAAATTAAATGCTAGGAGATTCTTTTCCTTCAAACAAATATAATGCTTCACACTGCAATCGTTATATAATTTTCGTAGATTCATACAAGCGAATTAATCACATCAAGCGGATATTGTGACCTCTCGAATCACATGTAAAAACGAAACAATTAATTAAATTGCCCTAATTTTTGAATAAAAACCAAAAATCCATCCAATAATCATTCGCCAAAATTTGATTAGACAAAAACTGTAGCCATAATTGTAGAGTAAGCATTTCGTAAGTTAGATGAGAGAAATTTCTTCAAATTTATAAAATTTCCCATTATTTTTTCACATAAATTTGAAATGGTCTTTCTTCTTTCACTGAGCTTTAAATTGTTTGAATATTTGGCCAAAGGTATTTTTTCTTTTTTTGTCCCACAAAAAAGCTCATAGTAGCAATGATAACAGCAATTAATATTATCCATAAGTGGCGACAGAAATAATGAAGTAATTGAAACAATATTTCTTTTCTTCTAATTTTCAACGTATATACAATCAATCAAATAATTAATTAATTGATCCGAAAAGAAAAAAAAAGGTTAGAAAAAAGAGCATTGTTTTTGACATAAAAATTATCAATTTCAAAATTTCACAGCGGCAACACACAATGACATAGTTATTAATCATAATCGTAATGGTAATAATGATAAAAATAGTAATAATAATAATACAACTCAAAGCAATTAAGCTTTTTCCATGAGAAAAAAAATTATAAAGACAAAACTGAAATGTTAGAAAGAATAGGAAAGAAAAAAATTCGAGAAAAAAAAATTTTTGAGAAGACACAAGTAGATGAAGGCAATTTTCAGTAAAATATTATACAGGAAAAGATTAAACAAGATTCATATTTCAAATAAATTTTTCAAATTCAAGCGGAAATATGCGAAAATATTACGTTTCCTCATGCTCCTACGTCATACCTAAATTACTTTATTTTATTCAAAATTTGTAGTATAATCAGCATATATCAACTTTTATAATATTTGAAAATTATTAAATCAATTCGAAACATTTTATGCATGCATTGCTGAAAATATTTATTATTACTTAAATTAGAATTTACTAAAATTATCTATTCAATTTTCATATTTCAAAATTATCCAATCTTCATGAATTTTTTTGGCCATATAATAGGGAACAAGTAATACATATGGAGAAATTGAATAGATTTAGTAAATTCGAATATCAAGATTGAAAAAAGTAATAGAGACTAGAAGAAGGAGAAAAGAAGAAGAAAACTACTTCAATGCAAACTTTTCACACCCAAGAAATGATGGAATGCAGCTAGTTTCTTGGAGAAACATAAAATCGCATAAAATCCTTTTCTTTTTAGAAATATTCCTAAAAATTTTGCAATTTCGCATTTTGTAAAATATTATTATATTTCATGGAATTTAACATCAATAATGAAACTCAATTTTTTCCAAACTTTCTTATAACTAAGCAAAAAAAAAAAAAGAGAAGGAAATGTAGAAAATGAAAAGGAATTAATTTTATCTACGTCCCATCATAACTTTAGTAATGAAGTTTACAACAGCTGTAGCAGGTTGTTCGGGTTCTAATTCGGCGAAAATATGGCATGTATTATCTGTTCTCGAACCTATCTTTCGTGCAACAAAAGCAAATATTCGAGCGATTTTCACGTATTTTGGCGTGCTTCCTTCCAGGTACGAATTATCCCACCTGTAAATCATTTAAATAATTGAAGAAAAGATTGAACTGAAAGGAAAAATTAGCATTTCACAGTAATTCGTCATTTTTTGACAGATAAACCACGCAATTACCAATCGAAATGACTATTTGTCATTTGCAAGTCACATTAATTCATTAAATTTTGAAAGAGAAACAATAGTTTTGTTTGTAAATTTCAATTTTAATTCAGAAGGAATTGAAATGGTTTGAACTTGCGATATACTTGGAGAAATCATTTATAAGACAACTTAATTCCAAAAGTAATATTGCAATATATTATTATAAATCAAATTTAAATTTCATGCCTTCGATCGGAAGGATCTAAACCAGCATATGTAACGGATTGAACAGGATAATGTCGCCTGAAGAAAAGTCGCCTTGTGTTATCTGTTATTGTGACACCTTGAGATGATACCTGCAACAATAAAATAAATTAATAAGCAAATAAATTCCAAGAAATTAATAACTCATCGAAAAATATTGTCATAAAAAGTACAATAATATTCTATCTATGAGTTATTGAATAATTATAATATGCTAATAAGATCATCTGTAGTAAATTACGAAAAACGAAATGATTTATTTCATAGCTTTGACATATAATGTTATTAAAAGATAATTTAATAACATATTTAATAATCAAATTAAACTCGAAATGTTGATAAAGAGAAAATAGAACAGAGCAAACAACAGAAGATGCTATGTTATAAATTAAACAATGTGATATAATCTAAAAATTAGAAAAATTAAACGACAAATTATTTCATGTATTATTTGATAATTTAAGCTACAAAAACAAATAAACATTATGCAAAAATACGAATAAATGATGGAAAAATAGAAAAGTAAAAATGATTAAGAAAAGTTTGATATGTCAATTAATCCATTCAATTATATATTTATTTAAAATATTGATCGGTTAAAATTTAATAATCTCAAAAATTAAAGAAATAAATAAGCCTCATCAAATCTTATCTCTTATTTTTGATCATTGGCTTATGTTGATTGTATTTAATTGCATATGTTATAAATGAAATAAACATCAGTGTTCTAATTTTTTTACTTATTAAGAGTAATTTATCAATCAGAAACTAAAAATCAATACTTAAAAAAATCTACCAACAATTTCTTCCAAAAATTTATGTAAAAAAGAAAAGAAATCTTACGGATTGCCTAGAAAATTTAAATTTAAAAAATTTCCAAATTTTAACTAGAATATGCAAAAAAACTTTTTTTCTAGCATAATTTTAGCCAATTCAAAAAAAAAAAAAAACCATCCTTCTGTTGTTTTTAAAATGACATATACGTGGAAAGTTAACAGATCACGTAAATGAGAAATCAATGAATTACACAATGAACATTTTATATATTTTTCTTCATTGCTGCTCTGATTTTGTGATTTTATTCCTGCATTTAAAAAATGTAAATATATATATTTTTTTAAACTGTTGGCTTTTTTTTTTTTTTCAAATATTGATTCTTAGAAAAAGAATGAATGCTAGACATATTTCTAATCTTTCTCAGTATCACACCGGTACATCGTAATCGTCTAGACCGATGTTGATATTCCATTAAGGTATATAATGGTGATGGATGGCAATCGAAGAAGAAATGAGAAAAATAAGCAAATAGATTGATGTAATCTTGTTAACAGACGAAATTTATGACAATGCTAAGATTTAAAATTTAAACTAAAACTTAAAATTTCAATTCCCGAAATTTGTTTATGCTACGAATGATATAATTGATGGATATTGTTGTGACATTTTAAAATTAAGAATGAATGAATGATTGATTGAAAATTGAACTAGAAATTTTTCCATAGCATTAAATTTTCAAAAATTATTCTTTACCTTAAAATGTACTGAGACAGGTTGAACCATTTTTTGTTTGAGAAGTTCGAAAGCTTGATCAATACACCGCCGAACAGCTTCAGGTCCGGTTAATGATTCGGTGTCCAATGAAATTACATATGTTACATTGCATGCTGTAAGTTTTTTTTTTTTTGTTTATTAATTTTGAAAAATTTTAGATTTTCAAGAAAAAATTTCGGAATTCATTATTTTCTTCTCTTTATTAAGGCTTTCGGAAAAAACACAGGAATAAAAAACGAAAATCGAAGTAATGACTTTATATCTTATAAACTTCGATCAACTGTTTATCATTGGAAAAAAAATCATCAAAGTTTTTGTCTTTGATAATTCGCAAAGATTTATGGAATGTTTTTAGAATAAGCAAATGGAATAGCATAAAGAATAAATTATCGGAATATTTATTAGCAATTCTTCCTACAACACAAATAGAATTTGTGGAAAAAGTGCAAGAAATTGAAATTTATGCATTTTAAAATTTAATCAAAATAGAATGAATTTGAAAAATTTTTCCATATAAATGATGGGTAAGAAAAAAAAAATTAAATGAAAATAAAACTGAATAAATAAAAATAAATTGAAATACTACTAACCAGCTCCTTGCTGTAAAAGTTGTTGTGCAGCAGAGATATGTTCCGGTGTATTCGCCGGATCGTATTCCGGTAACAACAGTTTGATTGGTAATGCAAGTGGTATGATTGAATGTTGATATACAAGTGCGGATAATGTACCAAATACCGGTTCATTGTTACAACCTTTCAACTTAACACCTTTTGGTGATGGTTCAATCAGAAAATGACGTACTAATTCGGTACCATCACCTGAAATTAATATTTTTGATTGAATTAAAATTTAAAAAAAAAAAAAAAGTCATGACAAAACTACAGGTAATATTATTTTACGATAAGAGTTCACTTGACGACAAATAATCAGATTAAAACAGATTTCATTTAATTTCTATATATTATCAAAATACATAAATTAAATGTTAATAAAAATTCAGTTATTTAGTTTATAATTGTTGTTTAGGTACTACAAGAATTTCCACAAATCACTAGCAATAAATAGCGAGGAAGCATCAGAATGAATGATTAAAAAATTTTCGTATAATATGTATATTTATTTAGATATATATACTGATCATTTAAAGATAAGCTATCAACATTATATGAAGAGGAAAGATAATTTGGTCTAGAAAGAACTTTTCGGTAGAATAACTGATGAGAAGGATTTATTAAATCTAAAAGTTCGATGAGAAATTATCATCTTGTGCATTTAGTAAATAGAGGATAATATGAAATTAAATATTCAAGAGAAATTGATAATCTATTTGAAGAAATAAAAGAAAATATCACTTCGAAAAAATAATTTTATTTTATTGAAATAATTTCGATTAATTTTCTAGAAAGCTAAGCATAGCTTGAAAAATTTTGGAAAATTAATTTTTATTACTTATATATATATATTTTAGCAGAAATAATATAGACCTTAAGTTATTTATAAAGATAAAAGGTTAGAGCAGCAAAATTATGAATCATTGTTTTGTGAAACTTTGTGAAAAATTTAATTTTTTGAATTTATTAAAGTAAAAAATTGATTTCCATTACGATAAACAAGCAGCATTATTGCATTTTTGCTAAATTATGGAAATAGACTGAATTAAATAAAATAAATTACCTGGATTGATGCCAGGTGGTGGTGTGGCAACTTTTAATGCTAAACCGAATGCACCCGGAAAACTGTTACTGTCCCGCACGACAAAAGTACCCGGTGGCTTATCTTTGAGCATGTTAACAGCTGAAAATATCACGAGCATGTCAGAAATTTATCAAAGATATTATCAATAGTGGCAAGCTTTCTATCAGAAATTTCACCAAGAGAAAAGTAAAATCGAGAAGATGATATCAAACTATCAGTTGAGAAAAAAAATATTAAAAATGTAACTCTAACAAAAATGATAGATATGAATGAATGAAATATTTTTTTTTTTTTAATTCTGCAAAAATTATTTTTAAAAAATTTACAAGTCAAAAAACAAAGAACTTAACTTTTTCATAAAGCATTGTGAAGATATTTAAAAAATTGACAACAATTTGATTTTTTCTTGCTACTTAAAAATTTTTTCCTAACATTTTTCCTAAATTCGTTACTGATTTGTTACAAACAATTTTTGAATTTATTCTTTAGAGATAATTCAGATCAATAACAATTTTTACTGCATATTTATTTATTTGAAAGGTAGAGGAAAATCACGCATATTTAGAAACAAATGGAAATTAACAATTTAGCAGGAAATCAAGAATTGATCCTAAATTAAATTAATAAATTGACTCTCGTTATAACAATTTTGAATGGTATTTTAACGTTTCAATAATCGTAGTAAAAGCAATTTAATCAATTTATACTCTAAATAAATGCGATAAATTTGACAAAGTAATTTGATGATTCAGTGATTTAATTAAAAAAAAAAAAATCCATTATCTTTAGCTTAATTAATAATCATCTAATAAGAAAATAATAATTTTTTAATTCTATTTAAAATGGACAATATCGTTTGTATGTAAGATATATTATTCTATACACGATCATGGATAAGTTTGCATAAATATAATAATTATTTTAGCTTCAGTTATAACCAAAATAAGTCTGCGTGAAATTTAATAATTATTTTGGCTTCAATTATAGTATAAATTACAAATAAAATTCAGTCTCTAAAGATTCAAAAAAATTATTAATTTCATAAATAAATAAAAAAAAAAGAAAAATGATTAAAATTTTCTGGAAAAAAAAAAACTTTTTCTTTTTTCTAACCTTCTTCCCTCGATATTGTTGGCTTATACCAATATTTTGATGTATTTTTCACAAATAATGGATGATGATGAATTACTTCACCCAAATCTGAAAGATAAATGATATGACATTATTTTTAGACCTTGAAATAAATGACTTCATATCTATATAAATAGTAAATTTTTTTTTTTTTTTGTTTTTTAAAATAATCCAATGAAAAAAGTTTTTTTCTTTAAAGAAAAAAATAAGAATTGAAATTAAAGTAAATATAAATGAATTAAAAATGATTTAAAAAGAATTAGATTAGATTAAAATAAATTCATAAATAAATTTGAATTAGATTTTAATATGAAATTAAAATTAGCATACCCTTTTAGTACAATTAAGAAACAAAAAATGATTGCAAATAATTGAGCATAAAATCTTAGTATTAATTATAGAAAGAAACTTTGTTAATAAAAATTAAATTAATTGAATGGGAACATAGTATAATGTTAGTAAGTATGGGAATGATATCAGTGTATGTTATGATCACAGAATATCAATACTAGCAGATTGTTAGCACTTAGTGATATATTTTTACTGATATTATTATTATCACTTCTTATTTTAGGATGACTGATAAATATCATACAAATGATTTATGCAAAAAATTGACATTATAATATATCAAACTAAAATTTTCAAATTAATAATTCAAAAAATTTTATTTTAATTTAATTAAAATTAACTCACTCAATGTTTTGTTATTATAAATAATTTTGGTCTGATGATTTCGAGATGTTGTATTATAAGATGATTGTATACCGCCTTGAGCATCATTATCATGCGAAAGATTCATATTTATCGTAGCATTTTTCCAACTATCGGTAGCACCCGGAGGGCTTTCTGATAATGTCCTATCACTTCGATGATCAGGACTTTTCGATACAGTATGATTACTATGGAATTCTAAGTTTGCATAAGATGCCAAATGATCAATTATGCAGCCAAGATTTTCAGATCGTATCATTCTCTCAGTGTTATCAATCTTAGAAGCATTAATTCCTAATTTCTGGTCATCTTCAAAATTTTTATCTGATAAAACTGATAATTTCCCGATTGAAACATTCGTATTGGCTTCTTGAAAGTTATCCTGAATATACCTTTCATCTGTGATATTTCTTGAATTTGTCTGCTTTTCTCCTTCAATGGATTCTGAATTTTGTGCACACACTTCTTCATCATTTTCCATCTTAATCTCAATATTCCGCATGACGGGAGTATTTGCCGGTGTCACACAAACTTCACTATTATCCTTTTCCGCTCCAACATCATCCATTACCTGAGTCGTCGTTTTCTCAATTGATTCTTCAATTTTAAATGCTTCACTTCTTGCAGTCTTTTCAATTCCTTCATTTTCAACTTCGTCACTTTTCTCGGTGCTCATCTGATCAAATGCTGTCAAATGAATTTCATTCTCGTTAGCATTTTTTTCTGCTGATTTCTGAATATCCATATCACTAGATTTTTGATCTTCGAGAAATCCAACCTTCTCAAAACTTGCTTTTTTCAAAATAGATCCTGCAGTTGCATCATCACTTTTGGAGCATAAATTTTCGTTATTTGCATAATTTGATTCAGGATTTTGAAGTGAATCCGAAATTTCGGTTAATTTTATTTCCGTTTTAGGCACCGATATCGCATCATCCACCGGTAAATCACTGGTAATATGCAAAATTGTTGATGGAGAAGCTGAACTTGCTTGTGATTCAGACATTCACTGGGAGAAATCTATGTGAAGTCTTCTTCACTGCCTAATAAAATTCAAACTTCAAAAACTTTGCTATCTCAGGAAAAGAAAAAAAAAAAAAAACGAGAAAAATCGATCAATTTTAAGCGTAAATTACTAATACTTCATCTCACATTATCGTTGTGAAATGATAGATTGTATGATAATTTTTGGCGCAATATTAACAGTCAAAATATGAATTATCAGATGTTTATGATAATTTTTTTTTTTTTTTTTGCTTATTCCAATAGAATAATTGATTGATTGAAGTTTGACTAAACAGTAACAAATAATAATTGGTGTAATGCGAATCTGCAAAATAAAATATATATAAGAAATCAATAAGCGCTATTAATTGATTAAGAAAATCGTAAAATGTTATCGGAATCGTTGTAAAAGAGTACATCAATAGTGTCGCTGATGTTACTGTACGATCTTTACAATTTGATCAAAATTAGTAGCAATTCCAAAATTTATGTTACCGACAAATAGTAGTCGTAAAAATTAATGATAACAAATATTGGCATTTTTAATGTGTCTTAGAGAACAAAAGAATCTTTTTCCGTTAAGCCGGAAATAATCTCTAAAATTGGTTTATCACAAATCGATTGAAGAGCGAAAAGAAAAGAAAAAAAAAAAAAAAAAAGGGAAGAAGGATAAAAAGTTTAAAATGATAAAAATTAGAGAACAAAGAATGATGTACAAAAACAATAATGAACATATACCATTTTATAAGTGTAAAATAAGAAAAAAGAAATGGAATGGAAAGGAGTGATTAGATCATGATGATTGATAATTTAACTGTCACAATAAATGTTGGAATGTGTATGAAAAGAAAAATTTGTTTGTAAATAGGAATTGATGAAGAGAGGAGAAAGAGATGAAAATGGTGATGATGATAGTGACATTTTCTGAGCTCAATAAGTTTATAAGAAGATGGATACCTTCATCAGTTTTAACCAGTTGAAAATAAAAATTAGAAATAGTGGTGAGAAAGGATGATGATGATAAAGTGATATCGGGATGATAAGGAAAGTGATAAGGAAAGAAGGGAAGAAGTAGTACGGAGGAGGGATTGAAGGATGAACGATTTTGAAGCTCTTGAGAGGCTAAGCAGGAAATTTTATGAGCGGTGTCAGCTGCTTTCAATTTACGGTGAAATGAAAAAGTATCTAAGCAATATAGGCAGCTATAACCATCCATTGCTATTACTATTCTTATCATTGATAGGCAATCATCAGAGAAGTCTGACTAAAAATTAACGATGAAAAAGATTAAGGAACGAAAGGAGAGTTAGAGAATAAAATTAAATCGAAAAAAAAAAAAAAAGTACCGGAAAACAGCCTAAATGTGGAATGCGATTGAATAAAGATTAAAACAAAAAAAAAAAAAAAAGAAAAAAATGTGGAATGGTAATGACTGATAACAATAATAGTGATTATAATGTTGATAATAACAAATGTAAAGTTATAAACAAAATATATTACTACATTTTAACAACAGCAACAGCAATAACAACAACAACAACAACTAATTCTTTCATCATTCTCAATTCATTTATTATCATCCATCATCTATCATCACTATCATTACTATCATTATTCACAAACATTTTCTTTTTGGCGGGATACAATTTTATTGTATCGAAAGTAAAAACGTGATATACGTGTTGCAATTTACATTGTTTAGTGGAAGAAAAAAAATTACACACATATATATAGATAGATAGATAGATAGATAGATGGTAAGAAATAGGATGAGGAACTTTTAAACAATACACATTTGATCAAAAAAAAAAATCAAACTTTTTCACTGTGATGTATAACTACCACGTATATGCTGCGGAAATCGATCGAAATTATTTGTACAAATTATTGATGAATCATTTTTTGCTGATGTGTTAGAATAAATTTAAATTAAAATGCAAATATTACTTTCACTTAGTATTACTATTTTGTAAAGTAGAAGAAAGAAAGCGACATTTATGCATCAATGAGTAATCTCATTTCCTGTTTTGGTAAACAAATAATATTTTGGACCATTTAAATTTTAAAACCAATTGACAAAGTTAATGCAAATTATCCTTGCATGTGAAAATTCTCTCTTTCTCTCTTTATCTCTTCATATTTTATCTTTTTCTCTATTCTTTTCTCTCTCAATTATCGAAATTTAATTTCAAAAATTTCAGAAAATGAATATGCTAATTAAAGGATAGAATCTTTTAAGTCAAGAAAAAAATTGACTTTTGTTATTTGAAATCTAATTTTTTTCAAAATCAAAAATTTTCTTTCAAAAAACACGAAATTTTTTAAATTTTTGGGAAAAAAAGTTGAGGAAGAAAAAAAAAATGATGAGAAGAGAAAGATGAAAAATGAACTAAAGAGTCTTTGAAATTTCAAATTTCAGGCGATTTCCAGGTGCTGTAAAGTTGATGCAATGCAAAAAAAAAAACTAGTATCAGTTTCAAAAACAAATTGCAAAAAGAAGTAGAAAAAGATGAAAAAAAAAAAAATCGAAGATTAAAATAAGGAAAATTTTAAAAAAAATGTAACCTTAAAAATAAATAGTTACAGAAAGAATTGATAGTCAAATAGTAATAAATAAATCAAATGATAATCCAATAAGAACTTTAAAATAAACATTTATTTGAAGGATAAAAGTATCAGAAAGTAATGACATGAATTAAGCTAAAGTTTCTGGTCGTCATATCATATCGATCATATTATCTTTCCTTTCCGATCCAATTATATTATTATTAATAATGGCGTAAATTTCCAAATATTTCAAAATTTATAATACTGATTATTTCGCATTTAGCAAAAAAATAGGGAAAGCCAAATTTCATATTTCTGTTCATACTATTTTATTTCATTAACATTTTATTTTATTTCTCATTAATAATAAATATTTAATTAACATTTTATTTAATTTTTCAAAAAAAAAAAAAAGCTAATTGTTTCATTTCCATGCTAATTATCGCATTTTTTTTTGTTTGCATTTCAAAATTAATTATTGAAAGATTTCTTATATTTACATCACAGTACAAGATTATTTATTACTTATAAATATAACACTGCTTCAATGAATTACGCTTCTGAAGCATTCACATAGAAATAATAGTGAATTTTTAAAATAATCAAGAAAGAAATCAATTAATTCAATGTTCATTCCTTCATTGCATTAGTAGTGAAATTAAACTAATTAATTAATTTATTTGTCTTTCAATCATTCTCCATCAATTTTTATCAACAGTGAAAAGGTATTCATTGGTGTAAAATGGAATCATCAATATTAATTTTATTTGATAAGAAATATATTAATGATAAACGATATCTGATGAGAAATATTAGCACTCGTTGCCTAAAATCCTTCATATCTTTATGCTAATCAGTGAATTAAGTTCTATGAATTGGCTCATCAAATGGCTAAAATTTTGTAAAGATAAAGAAGCAACTGCTAAATGTTTGAAATGATAAAGAAAGAACTAATTTTTAAGTCAAATCACAATAAATTGAATCTTCAAAAGATAAAAATGTAAAAATTTGCATAAAAAATAGTTCAAATTTTCTAGACTTTTCTATATTTTAAAATTATCAAAAAAAAAAAAAAAAAAAAAAAAAAAAAAACAATTCTTCAGAAGAACAGAAAGAAAAAAAAAGATAATACTTTTTGAATCATCTTTCAAACATTTTTTTATCATTATACTTTTGTCCTGTAACAAATTTTATGAGTAATACAAATTCTTACCAAATATCAACAATTCTGTTGACAATTTGAATTCAAAAAATTAATTTTCACGCAGAATTATTAGTAATATTGGGTTGAAATTCGTATGAGTCATCGATATTGTTATTTAATTTAACAGGACAAGCTTACTTTCAGAAACTAATTGCTAATTTCTGTGAAAGAATGTAATTTTGACAAAAAATACCATCAACTATTACCTAGAAACGGAGCCAATCCGTGAAATACGTGAAATTCAAATCAATACGACTAAATCAGTCCAATCTACATTTCAAAAGTATCTTTTTTTTTGCCTAGAACAAACAGATAACGTTTAACTCATAAAAAGCCACGAAATAATTAAATGCATCAAAAAAAGCAATGACAGAAAGGCTAAAAAAAAAAATCAGGAAATATTGAAAAATTAAGAAAGTCAAATTGAACGCTGCAAAAAATTCAAGCAAAAATAATAAAAAAAAAGTGAATAAAATTGACAAAAAAAAAATAAATAAGTGAGAGAAAGAAGAAAGTTGTTGTTAGAATGTTAAGAATTTGAAATTGAATAAAATTAAAAATTTAAATTAAAAATTAATACTATAAATTCTGAAACATTTACAAATAAATACATACCAGATGAAGAAATTGATGTACGATGACTTTGTGCATAATAAACAGAAAGTGGTGATGGAGACCTGAAACAAAAAAAAAAAAAAAAAAAGGGTTGATTATTATGATGATATATTTAAGCTGGTAGAACAATAGTAATAAAATTTTTGAATTAATTCTCAAGTAATTTGCAATTATTATAAAGAAATATTAATCGATAGTTAATGTTATTAATAAAGTTGAAATGATACAATTCCTAAATTTGCAAAAAATTTTAAGCAGAAAAGTAAAAATAGGTGGAAAAGAAAATATCCAATATTTAGCATTTTTAACTAACAAATTTTTATTTAAAATTTAATTTTAAACTAGAAAATGACCTAATATTTAATGATAGTATTAATTATATGTATTATTTTTCAAATAATTGAGGGAAAGAACACATATAGTCAATATCATCATTATCGTAAAATAAAAAAATTTAATCATTTCCTTATTTATAGTTTAATATTTATTAAATATTATCAGTGATAATGAAAACCTGTGAGTGGTATTATTGATAGGTTGCATTGGTGGTACAACATCTTTGGCACCTTCAAATAGAAGCGGATGAAATGGTAGTGGTGTTTCCCGACGTACGGGAAATGCTGGTGTTGCAGCTCGATTTGATGATGGAGCTGAAGACCAATCCTTAAAATCAATTTCTATCAAATTATGTGATAATTTATTAATACTTTAAAATTAAATTTGTTTAATTAAGGTCATAAATTATAGGATCAATAAGAATTTTCACAGCTGCATGCAATAATTTTTAATGATAATGCATGCAAAAGCATTTGCAAACATAGCAATGCTTCTATAATAATGGAAAATTCTTAAACTTCAACTATTCAACTATTTGTTCATTTGTACGACAAAACAATGATTGAACTTTCATTAAAGTTAATTAAATATCATTTCTCAACATGTGAAGATGGAAGTTTTTTTTCGGAAATTTCCAGTCTTTCGCTTACTTCATTTAAATTTTTCTTTTTTTTTTATAAGTAGTAGATGGCAAATTTTAATTACAAATTTAGTTTTGCAAAAAAAAAAAAATGCGATACGGATACTTTTACAGAATTTGATCCACTACGATTAATCTTCGATGATGAAGTATCATTTTGAACATCACGCTTTTTCAAAATTGATTTCATCGAATTTGCTGACGAATTCAATTCGATATGAACATTATTATTATTATTAGCAATATTATTCTGCTGAAATGAAATTATAAGAACTTATCATACTGATAATGATTTGATAGCAATGAAAAAAATATTCACATCTTCATATCACAAATTGTATAATACTTCTTCATAAAAAAAAACACACGTTGATTTGAGCTTAAACAAACATCTTTTCAATTTTGAATGCTTATTTTTTAAATTGAAAAACTTTATAAAACATTTTTAGCTTATCTTGAAAATTTTAATCAGAGTATTTTATCTAAAAAAATAATTATGCATCTTCGTAATTGAAACTGAAATTCAATTTCTAAATCGATTTTTGCCAATTAACAAACAGATTTTCAATTTTCATATACGAAGTAGCAATTATTCTAATTCTAATTTTTCGGATTTGAATTAATTTCTAGCAAAAGTACATTTTATTCATTGCTATAAAGTAATACTTTTGTAATCTATCAATACAAAGCAATGCAAGATTTCTAATTTAAATATTCGATAAATTCAGGGAAAAAATTAAATCTAACAAATAATTTGCCAACAAACACTCAGATTAAATTTTGTTTTAAAAGAGAAAGAAATTTGGATAATTTAATTAATTTAATAGGAAAGAAATTAGGACGAAGATTTTTATAGTAGAAAGAAAAGAGAAAGTGACAAACATTATTTACATCTTTTCATAATTTAATAAAATCATACTTTTCATGATTTTGTGTTTTAACTTTAAATTAATATCGGAAAATATCGGAAAATCTAAATATTTTTAAAAATCTAAATATTACTATTTATATGAAAAAAGAGAAAAAATACTATAAAGCCAAGTGATGCAAATAACGACGGATAGATTATAATACAATTGAATGTTTGAAATTTTATCAGTCATTCCTTTGAAATAAAAATCAAAAAAAAAAAGAAAGAAAAGATTATTCATAGAATTCCTTTGAAAAAGCTACCTATTGTAAATATTTTACAACTCTTCACGTTCCAAATTTTACTTCCAATCATTTCGTTCTTTTTATCAAATAATTAAAAATAAATTATTCCAAAATTTAATTATTTTTACAAATAACTGATGCATTAACTATGCATCAAGAACATAAAAGCTATAAAATTTTCTTTAAGACAAAAAAAAAAAGAAGAAAAAAATGCAAATGAATTAAAATGGAAATTGCTACTTGAATTTCAAATTAAATATGAATAAGAAAAAAAAAGGGAAATTTTTCAGAAGATTTTTTCTTTTTTTTTCGATTTATTGGCGTTTCTTCCTAACAGTCAAAGAGTTGTGAAAATAGCAGGGAAAATAAGGTGTGATTTGTCCAGGATATCTCAATAGTTCTAATTATTTCTAATATTTTCCAGTAGAATTGCTTCTTTAACGTCAATTTTGATTTTTGGACGAGTCAAAATTAAAGCATGAATAGAAAAGGTGAAAAATAAAAGCATAAGAGCAGTTTAGAGGTTGGATAAATTAGTTTGAGCTTTAATCTTTAACAATATAATCTTACTTTTTAATTTCCTACTTTCTGAATAAAAACTTTTTCAACAATTGAAAAGGAGGGAAATTTTATGATTCAAAAAAAAATTAAAATAAAAAACAAACTATTAATATTGATTCCAAATTTCTAAATATACTTTTCAATAAATTAAACATTTTTCAATCCTCATTTTGTTATATTGATTTTTATGCAAATTTATGCTAAATTTTATTTTGATAATACCATAAAGATTATTTGAATTAAAGATTATTTTAAGGATTATTTTAATAAATATTATTTTAATTTCATTTTTAATTTATCTAATTGAGCTAATATCTATCATTTGGAATAATAATTAGAAAAGAAGAAGAAATGAAGAGGAAAAAAAAGATAAAAATGTAAATTTTTTTGAAATTTAACAAAAAAATTTGATTATATTTGTAAACATGAAAAGGCTTTAAAATAATAATCGCGATAAATAAACAAAATATAGGAAAAAATGATGAAGCAAAGATAAAAGTATCATATAGTTTTTTGATGTGAAAATCTTTTTTTTGTGGAAAATGGATATTAAACTGAACAGATCGAATCAAATCGGATCATTGTGGAAGCAAAAGAAATTGCTAGCAAAAAGAGCAATCAAAAAAAAAAAAAAAAAAAACAGGAAAAGCAAATATCTATCGAAAAATCTAAATATTTTTAAAATTGAAAAAAAGAGAAAAAAAAAGTTTGAAAAATAATAAAAGAACGAAAGATAGAAAATATCGTTAATATATTTTGTTTTCATATTGCTATCATCAACATCAAGAATAACAATAACAACAACAATAATAATAATAATAATAATAATAATAATCATAATATATTAAGAATATCATTTCTATTTCTCAGGAAAAGTAAGAAAGAAAAGAATATGATAAAGCAATAAAACAGCAAAGAACTTTCTAAAATTTAAAAAAAAAAATGATGTATTTTATGAAAACAAGAAGAAGAAGAAAGCTAAAATGATAATAAAATGAAATATGGAAGGTAATGTTGCTATGTTTGAAATTTTTTTTTTTTTTTCTTTTTTGTTGAACGTTTTCCAAGAAATATAAAGATGAATGCTATCGTTTAACTTGCAATTGTTTAAAATGATGTAATTTGCTTTTTTTCTTTTTTTTTTTTTAAACTAAGAAAAATACTTTTACTTTCTAAACTATTGCAAAAAAAAAACAAAAAAAAAAAAATAACTTCTTTCTTTCTTCTAAAAAAAAAACCACAAAATTTAATGTAATATTACAATTTAATATATCAAAGTTATTTCTTCCATTATATGCAATCATGGAAAAATTCATGAAAATCATTATATGATATATTTTGATAATGATAAAAGGACAATTTATCTATACATATAACTGCATTTGATTAATTGGACAAATAGCATGAGTAACATTTAATTATATTGTTTGAGGAATTATGTTAAAAGAAATATGAAGTAATTTTTATAAAATTTAATTCAAATTTCTTTCTCAAAAATTTCATTTTTTTTTTTTTTTTAATAAAATATAACAAAGAAATTTATCGAACAAATGATATGTTTTTTATTTTCGATGATTAATTATCGAATATAAAAAGAATGTATTCGGATAGACAAAACAGTAGAAAATAACGAGTAAAAAGGATAAAAAAAATGTGAATAAATAAACAACAAATAGATGCAATCTGACTGAAATAAAAATAAATTACTCACTTTTACAATATTCCTCAGATGGCTGAATTCGCTATCATCAAAATCACCAATATCATTTTCGTTATTATCATTACGATTAATATAATTTCGTTCACGTTGATATGCTGTCTATAAATATTTTTGAACATGAAGAAGTATTAATTTTCAAGAAAATAAGTATTTATATTATCAAAAATTATTTAATAATTTTGAAAAACAATAAGTAAATTCAACATTGAAATTCTACATTAGATATAATAAAATTATTGCATGGCTGATAAAAATGATAAAGATGATAATTTTTACTTCTTGAAAAGGTGTCCTAATACGATATCGCCTTGAATACGGGCTTGCTGATGGACTTTGTGATCGAGGTCGAAGTGGTGGTGTTGGAGGCTTATGTCTTACAACATCTGAAGGCCTATAATTATTTCTATCACTAAAAAAAAAAAAAAAAATTATAAACTGAAAAAAAAAATTATAAACTGAAAAAAAAAAAACGAGTAATTTTAAAAACGCAAATAATTTTAGTTGAAATCATAAAGCCAAAAAAAAAAAAAAAAAAGAAAGACGTACTTTGGTGGCACTGTTTTTCGGACAGAATTTACGGAATCATTCACTAATCGACCATTATCATTATATGGTGTACGTAGATTTTGTAAACGTTCCTCTTCCGCTCGATATTCAATCAACGGATCAGTGGATTGTCCATAACCTTCTATGCTATACGTACGTTCATCACGTTCACGTGCCATTTGCCTATCGTCATTTACATGTTTCAATTCCTACAGAATAAAATCTTTATGTTTTTTTTTTTTTTTTTTTTTTTTAAATTTATAATTTGAATTATTTCTTACAATTATAATTAAAAGATAATTCTACAGAAAATTTTTTTTAAATATTTTCATTAGAAAGAAAAACCAATTCATTACCAATTTAAACTTTTTGCATTTATTTCAGGAACTATTGAAAGCATTCAGTCAATTCAGGAGTGTCTTTTTTTCGACTTTATCGTAGCTCTTTTTTTCTTTTTTTTTTTTTTTTTTTTTTTTTTTTTTTTTTTTTTTGATCAGACAAAGTCGTACTTTAAAGGAATCGCACGACAACGAATCGCTTTACTCTTTATTTTTAGAATCCATTCGATGATTCTATTGTCCAGGAGAAAGTTTATTTATAGAACACTTTCAAAATGATAAATTCGAATAAATTTCTCCGGAATATCCACCTCGAGAAGTAATTTTTCTTGTCGTTTTCGTCGCAATACTTCCGGATTATTTTCTCTTTTTGCTTTCAATTTTTTCAATTGAAACATCAACCAATCATCAGCATTTTCGGCATCTGTCAATGAATCATAACGATTGTGAGCAAATAATCGATTCCCGTACGATTCACTGCAATTAAAATAAATGAGATGAGTTTTTATCATCAATTATATTAGTAATTTATAAAAAACCATTTGTAAATATCGTTAAAATTAATTATGATTCGTTAATAAATTTGGAACGAAAAAAAACAATAAATCATAGTTGAGAAAGAAATCATAAATCGCTGGAAATTTTTTTTTCAATTTTTCCAAGACATTTTTAATTAATCATATCTTATGATCATCAAAAAAAGTCTTTTTTTTTTTTCCAAATTTTTGTGAAAAAACTTAATTATTGTAGGATTATTTATTTACCGATAAAGCGGAGCGGAAGTGGCAGAACGACAGTTACGCCCTCGAAATGCTTCCCGATCATGGTTTATATTGCTAAGCGAACTTGCTGACTTCGGTGATGAGGAATGGACATCGAAAATTGATTGATCTCTAAAAAATTTCATCTTCTTTCTGCGAAAATTAAAATTTTTCCGCACATATGACGCAAAAAAGTAATACTGTAAATGTAAATATGAAGCAATTCTTAAATTGACTGACTTTGAAATTAAAAAAGCAAAAAAAAAAAAAAAAATTAAGTAATTTTTATGGTGAAAAAGAAATAAAGAAAGAAAAATTGTTTGAAATAATTTTGCAACCAATTACAATCATTGGAAATTATAGATCGATTTGTTTTTTCACTTATTTGATTCATTCAATTTCTTGATTCATTTTTGTAAACTATCACTTCTGCCTTCGTTTTATCGGTAAATGGTTTTTTTTTTTTGCAATTAAATTTTTTTCCATTGAATTATAACTTCATTTTCAACTATGACTTTAATTTTCAGCCATTTTTCTTTTATTTTTGTTGTGTTAATTATTGCTTATAAAAATTTAGTTTATTTGTTTAATTTATTCAAATTTCTATTGATTAATTTAATTTATAATGGAATATATTATTTGCAACAAAAACTTTTCCTATATTTTTGATTGAAATTTAAATAAACCGAAATGAATGACATTAGAATGATTGATTAAAATTATTCAGACATCATAATGTATTCTGGTGTGATTATTGCAGTTAGGCCAAATTTGGCTCTTTAGTGCAATTTTTGAAAGACGAAATTTTGAACTAATGAAATGATCAGCTCATCATAATGCTATTCAAGTTGCATAATTTTCAAATAGTTTAAGGCTAAATGCATGCATTCTGCTTGCTATGCATTTGCAAGATGCAATTATAAATTGCTTCATGCATTTTGTCTTGCTAGAACGGATGAAATGCACTTGAGATCAAGTTATCTGCAAGTCAAGAATGCTAATGCTAACAATTCCTCTTGATGATTTCAATTGATCAATTCAATTTTCAATCCAAAAAAAACCTTCAACTGACAATTTAATGGAACAGAAACTACCTCAACAAGTCAACATTTCAGGTATTTGAAAAATTATGCAGCTTAAAAAATAATATTGTTAAAATTAGCATAATTAGATATTTATGAATTATTTAGGTATATGTTTATGCATGAAGAATTCATTCAAATTACATAATTAATTAATTAAGCATTTTAGTATCGAATAACTTATAAGAATGATGTTAATTTTCTAGATGTTAAATAATATTTCAGTATGAAATTTTTTTTTTTTTTTTTTAGTATTTCATTCTTTGCATTCATGCATGAACTTCATTAATATTAAACGAATGGTTGAGTTATGATTAATTGACAAATATTAGATTCATTCTAGGTTAATTAATATTTTAGCAAAAAATAATAAAAATATCAATCAGTTAAATTTATGTACCGTTATCACCTAAATTTGAAAATAAATATGTTTAAAATGAGAGAAAAAAAAAAGGACAAAATTTGATTAAAACTTACTGATAGGTTGTATTTCTGTTTAGCATTTTCGGTAATTCGATACTTTTCAAATTAGGTTCGTTCATTTTTGTTGCTGTTGCTGCTGTATTATTCAAAAAATAATCTCGATTAACACCTTGATCTCCGATTTCATTTTTGCTCTTCCAATTCAGATCATCACTATTGCTTATTTTATTTAATTCCATTGCATTACTTGTAATTGGACTAGTTGCTTGTGATGTATAGGTGAGATAAAAATCCGGATCACAAAGATCGTCCAAATCACTACTGAAATTGAAATTAAATTAAATTTTTAGAAAATAAAGTTATGAAAAAGACAAAGTTTATAAAAGATTTGGTGCATAAATGATATAAACTAAAGATATTTCAATTGATGGTTAAATAAAATGATCAAATAAGAAATGAAATATTTGTTTTAAGAAAAAAAAAAAAAAAAAAAACATACTGATAAGCATCATCATTTAGTGTTTTATATGAGCCATATTTTGTTTTTCGTCGTTTCGATAGATGCTTTGCTTGTTCTACAATCTAAAAATCAGAAAAAAGCAATATTAGAAGATTATAAAATTCAAATTGAATTTAAATTAACCATTTTTATTTTTGAATCAATTATAGTAAATCAAAACAATAAAATAGGAATGCAAAAAAAAATTTCGGTACGAAAAACTAACGAAAAATCATGGCACAAAAAAAAATTAAGCAATTTTAGCAAATAGTTTAATTTTAAAAGAAATTTCAAACTTCATTTTATTTTTTAGTTGAATTTTTTCATTCATTCATTCAAAGAGAATAATTTATGGCAGTTTGTGCCTAATAATCATTTATATTTAAACAAAACATTCGATAAAATGAGAGAGACATACGATAGGCTTCTCCTCATCATTTATGGAATAATCAGATTTCAACGATTCCGTTTTTGGAGTTGAATTCGCAATTGGAGCGTTACCGGTGCGATTGAAATCAGTAGGTGTAGCATTCATGTCCGTTATTTTGCTATGTTCACCAAAAAAAGTACCGTTACTTATCTGAAAGGAAACTATGAAAATTTAGCAGATGAAAAATGCGAATAATGAAAATATTCGGAATTTGAACTTGAAACTTTGAAGAAACTTCATAAATTTAACTAGATTTCAATTAGAATACTGAAATTTTAAACATTAAAAAGTGATTTTACGATATAAATATGCACTAAAAAAAGAAAATTGCCTTCACATATGCCATTTTATTTATGTAAAGAAAGAATTTTCTACCATTCCAAAGCAAAAGACATAAAATAAATTAAGATGAAGTCAATTAAAATTAATTAAAATTACACTAATTTCAAGAAAACTGAAAAAATTTTTCGAGAAATAAGAAGCAAACTGGAAGAATAAGGTACTGCGGATATTATTAGATGAATTGCTTCAATTTTTTTAACATTTCTATCTTTCTCTCTTTTTCAGACATTTCGCAACTAATTTTCAAGAAGAAAACTTTTTTTTTTGATCAAATAAGTTTTCCATTTTTTTTTAAAAGTTGCCCTTTGAAGCTCACTTTAATCGCTTTCTAACTTTTTTTTCGCAACTTTTGAGATGGAAATATTCCGCTGAGATATTAAGAAAAACGACAAGTAATTTTCAGAATATTTTTATTTATTTTCATTTAAAAGAAATTTTTCTTCTAATGATATATTTTAGAAAACATTTACTTTTTTCACCAAATAAATTTGGTGAACACAAAGAATTTTCATTTATCAAATTAAGATACTTTTTTTACGCATAATTTAAATTAAATTTCAATCTAAACGATTTTTTTCCACTTTTTTTATTATTTTTTCACCAAAAATTTTCGATTAAGAAAAATTTTGATTCGTTTTTTTTTTTTTTTCTGGTAAACTGATTCGAAAATATTCCATTCAAAAATTCCTTTAATTTTTGTCCGTTTATTTCAAAAAATTCTGATTTAAAACCCGAATTGAAATTCAAATTGAATTTCTCACTTCATGCATAAAATTCTGAAAAGTTGTTGCACAAAAATTTCAAAAATTATTTGACCTATTTTCCAACATCCGTTTTTTTTTTTTTCTTACGATTCTTAAAAAACGATTAGGTAAACGACAAAATATTACCAAATTTTTTTACATTTTTTTCATTATTCTCACTTTCTGGTATAAATCCGCAACTAATCCGTAAAAACTAGAATGATCAGTTTCGAATTGTTTAAAATGATTGAAAGGAAGAAAAAAATGATAAAATCGGAAAATAAAAACTATGGGAAGACATTATGAAGGAAATGATTATGAATTTTTGACATTACTACATAAATTAATAGTAATTATTGATTTGATAAGAATTGCTTAATCATTGATTTGATAAGAATTGCTTCTTTTAGATTAAAATTATCACTTTTATTTTGCCAAATTATTATCATTTATACACTATCATATTAAAGTTAAGCGATAGAAAAGCAATTATGAAATAATCATTTCTCAGAAAACAATGAATGGATTGCAAATTTAAATTAAAAATAATATTACTGCTTTATATATAATATTACATAATATTTAGAAATTTGAGTTAAATACGAGCATAAGAAACGTATATTTATCTACACTATATCATTAAATAAGACAAATTTTGAAACTAATTTAAATTTACTTAAAGGAATGAAATTGGAAAATGATGATTTGAACTGAAGATAAAATCATTGCAATTATGATCAATTTGCCTTCAATTAAAATAAAATTTACTACCTTTTCGATATCATCTGCCCATTTTGGTGTTTCAGGTAATCGTTGTAGATCGGTCGATTTAACAGGTACCATTGCAATTTCATCTGCTAGTGCTTCAACATTCAATGCTGCTGTAGCCGTTTCTTCGATTTTAAGACGTTGTGGCTTTCGCGGGGCCGTAAAATGTTCACTGAGAGCACGAGCTGGTACATAGGAAAAGCATTTACTGGCTGGATCATACCTAAAAAAAACCGAAAATTATCTTTTATTATAAAAAAAGAAAAATCAATAAACAGGTTAATTTTGATCGTGATATATTGATGATCGAATTTGAAGATATTAAAGGCAAATTAATATAAATGTATAGATTTCACTCCTGAAACGATTAAATTTAAGTAGCGAAGAAGAATTGTTGCAAAAGAAATAAAATTGAGCAAAAAAAAACGAGACTTAAAAATCATTTCTCATTTATTTCTTTAAAATTTTTGAAATTTTTAATTCTTGAAAAATTTTTTCATTTTCGTATTGCAATTTTTTTTCCTATTCCTCATCATTTTTTCAAGATTACTCACATTTTAAATATCTTTTCAAGTACAAGAGATTACTCATCTCTTTTTATGATCGATTGAATGAAGCTAAACGATTTGTTGATAAATGAAAAGTAAACAAGCGTGATTAAGAAATATTTGAATATCAACAGAATGGTAATAATGGTATACAAGAAAGAAGGATGAATAAATATGTCACCAGAAAGGACAGATGACAGATCAAATATTTATCTGTCAGATCAATTTCATTTATATAAATCACTGACCGAACTTAGGTATTAGGTATCATTAATATCGAAATGGATCAAAACTTGAAAATAATTTCAAATAATCGATATTAATTTAATGGTTAACAAGAATAAGCGATTATAACTGTATCATTTATTTGTTTAATTTAACCATCAAGTTCAAAATATTATTAAGAATTAAATTTATCCGAGAAATCCTTGAAAAAAATTGGGAAAAAATGAGCGATAGAAATTTGTAATTTTCTAACTATTGTTTATTTCAATAATTATTGATTTATATTTCAAAAAGGAGTAATATATGCTAAAATTATTTTTGATATCATATATGTACGTCATTTTTACGTGTTACGTAAAAAATTGAAAACTTTATTGCTTATTCTTTTGTGATTATTAAATTTTTATGCTTCCAATGAAAGAAAAAAACTTTTAAAATTTGCGAAAATTACCTGTCTTTTGCGACGAGATCAGGTTCTATGGCACGTGGCAACGCTGCACGTTGTTCATCGATAGGACTTGCGGAGCGTAAGGTTGGACTTGGACGTACAGATGCGGGAAGTACCGAATGAGCTCGCGTTATTATCTGATCAGTTCCCCTAAATTAACACTCTCGTATATTTGCAAATTTTCCATTTATGAAAATTTTTTAAATTTTAATTCACAAAAAATTCAATTAAACAAAAATTAAATGAATTTAAATACTAACTTTTTGAAGAAATAAATTTTGATAAGTAAATAACTATAAAATGTTTCTTTCTGATTAAAATATTTGCATGATTATTGAATAATAATGCAAAAATTAGTAAACTTTTTATACGTCAAAATTACCCGCATATCATACATGTACGTCATTTTCATAATAAATTTGAAAAGAATTTTGCGATCTATGTTGTTGAAGTAATTAACTTTTAATACTTTCAATTTAAAAATTCGAATTAAATTAATATTTTTATCACTTTTAATAAATTATACAAAGCAAAAAATTCGACTGTTCAAATTAAAAAAGATTTAAATTTTGTAAAATCGTACAGGGTAATGTAGGTGAATGAAAAAAAGATAAACAATTAGCAAACTATATAAATGCAAAATATATTGAAGCATTAATTAATAATATAATTAATAGTACTAAAATAACCGTTTAATTATTTAATCAAATTAAAAGATAAATAAATTTACCGCGTTTGTTCTGAATAATGATCAGTAGCATTCATTCGTTCATCTAAATTGATACGTGGTTTTGGTGGTGGCAATGGTGGCATGCCACTTTTTTCCTGTAAACAATTGTAATTAATTTTTGATTTAGAAAATTTTAATTAAGAAAATGAAAGTTCAGAACTAATGAAATATACTGCCGATAAATTTAAGAAATTAATTTTAATTTATTATCGTTTGATTTTTATTAATCTTTTTCAAAATTTTCCAAAAATTTCGATGATAATTTGACTATTAGCAAAGAATTTATTTTAAAGTACAAAAAGGAAACAATAAAGCAAATAAGTCTCTAATAAACGATCAATTATTTATATTTAAAATTAAAATAAAAAAAAAAATTAAAACTTTAACCAATGTTTTGATCAAGAATTAACTGAAGTCTAATAAAGAGGTTAAAATATCAAAAAAAGAATACTAAAAAACATAACAAGAAAAAAAAAGAGAAAAAAGAAATTCTTTCAAAATAGCATGAATTTGAAAAAGGAAGGAAAAATTCTATTTCGAAAAATAAGAATTATAACGAAGATTGATGAATTCTTCTCAAGCAGATTTTTGTTCAACAATTTTTGAGCTATATTCCAATTGAAGCTAATAAATTATTTCTGCTTTTTTTCTCTTTCTCTTTCTCTTTCTCTTTTTTTTTTTTTTTTTTTTTTTGAAATATTATGAATAAAATAAGTTTTCAGTTTTTGCTAGAAATTTTTCTGAAAATACATACATTGAATAAATTTTTCATCATACAAGCTTATTTACATAAAAAGCCATAAGTCAATGAATTGAATAAGCAAGCTTAGGCCAAAAGATGACGACCGATGATAGACCAACTACCGGTTGCTTGGCTAAAAATCATCCATGAATGATCATGAAAAGGGCCTCATTATTCGCTTTCCTTTTTTTTCTTGATTTCGAATTGTAAAGAAAGAAGGAAAAAAAAAATATGCAAGAAACAGAAACGGACAATAAAAGCTTAGAAAAGACGAAAAATTGCAAAAAAGATTAGAGTAAAAATCTATGAATTGTTAAAATTTGACTACAACTAATTCGTAAGAATTTCTATTTTCAAACCAATCATAATAAATAAAAGAAGAAAATTTGAAACAATGAGAAATTTGATATGACTTGTAGAAAGAAATATTTCGATATTATGACTGGTGCTATTATAATATTATGATAAAGGCAGATATCATTCTAATGCTAATTTCATGAACAAGTACAAATTATGTGTGATAATGTTAGGAAGCGATTTTTTTGTTGCGTCATTTCCTGACGAAACGGAAATGTCGCAAAAAAAAAAAAAAAAAAAAAATCACGTTCTAACATTACGAAATCATCAGAAGTCAACTTGAAGAAGTGCTATTAATGAACGGTTGAAATTGAGAGAAAAAAAGAAGTCGATTGAAGGATGAAAGTGTGAAAAAAAAAAAAAAAACTGATTGGATGGATGAATGTTATATGCCATTTAGTAAAACATAAATTTGAAGAGAAATGAAGAAGATGAAAATATAATGTTGTTATTGTCGTTAGTATAAAAACAATTAATTTTTACTCAACGCTTAGACAAAACAGCAACTGACGGAACGAAAATTTTGTTGGTTTAGTAAGCGGAGAAAGAGAGAAGTTGAAAAGTTTTCGTTTTAAATAGCAAGAAGAAAAAAAAAAAAAAACGAAAAATTAGTTTGTTTAATTAATTTTTAACTGAGTATGTTTATATTAAGTTTAGGTGTGTTCCAATTATATCTTATTTTATCGATTAAAATTTTTGTTATGACAAGAAAAAAGAAAACGATTTTTTCATTTTTTTTTTGCCATTTTAAAATAATGCATACAATCAGAATGTGAAGTTTGACCTTTAACTTCGAACAATATTATTTTCAAAAAAAAGAATACTAGTAACAAAAATAATGATAACATGTGATAATTTTGTCATATATTTGTTATCATAAAGAATGTAAAAAATGTTTGTAATAGAAAGGGTATAAAAAATAAGAAGTTATGGATGAAATTATAAACGATTTAATTATTTCAGATCTGAATAAATCTTATTAATTTTAACTAATTAGACAAAATGACGTCAAAATGTATAAATATTGATTTATAATGTAAAATAAGCCTTGCAATTCTTAACAAGCTAAAATCAGTTAGTTTTAAATAATTAACATTTTTATCATGAGTAGATTATAAGAATCTATTAAGCATGTTTGCATCATCATCATGAGCAAGAATTTCAATTCTTATTATCGTCCATGTAATCATAATTTTTTTATTTTAATCATAACTTTAATAATGTTGATACAGTTTTTATTAGATATTAAGAATGATAATTTTGAAATTGAACAAATTTGAGTTTTAGTAAGAATAACAAGAAACAATAAAAGGCTTTCATTGTTTAATTTCCGGTATCATTACAATTATCATTGTCATTAATTATTATCATTATCATCGTAAAGAATACCTAATAGTTCTAACTTCCGGAACCAATTAAATCTTCTTTTTCTTTTCTTTTTGTTTCTTTTTTTTCTATATAAGTTTAGTTACAGGATATGGTAACAAAAAAAAAAAAAAAAAGTTGAAACTGCGAACATTTAAATCAATCATACGTAATGTGAAGAGGAAAAGAATTAAATGAATTAATTATTGTATGCGTAAGAAGATAATGAATTGATAAATTTTTTCTTTTTTTTTTTTTTTTTTGCTTATAAACATAAGCATATTATAATATTCTATAAATTTTATTTGTCATTCATAAAAAATGACAAAAATATTATAATATTATGCCAATTTTGTGAGTTAAAAATTTATTAATTATTTTTTATTTTAATAAATTCAAAAATTTCACTGAATAATCCATAAAAATATCAGTGAAAATAAATAAAAAATTTACGATAGACATATCTATTTTGAAGACTAAATCTAAATTTTTCATTGGAAAATTTTATTATGCGATATTCGATGTTCTTTTCTTTTCATTTTCTAATCGTACAAAAAAAAAAAAAAAAAATCCTTTTTTTTTGCCTCTTCCTGAATCTATTTCTGTATATAAACAATACAATTTTGAATCATTGTCAGTTACTCAAAAGAATTGAATAACCAAAAAAAAAAAAAAAAACGAAATTGAATAAATAAACTGAAAGGAAAAAAATTGGAAAACTAACTAATGAAGGAATGCAACAACAAGTTATTTTCGTCATTGTCATCATTATCAATCATTCTTCATTCATCAATAACAATTATCATTTCGAAAATAATCAGACGAAAAATAAGTACCACAAGAAATGAAGTAAATTGATTAATGATTTTTATTAGAAATGAAAGTTAAATTTTTTAAATAATACACTTTTCTATGTTAGCACTAAATGGAATTTTTTGATTTTTAGTAGAATTAATAGTAATATTTGTAATTAAATATGATAAATGATCATATTATCATATCATTTCCTGACGATTTTAGTACTTTTACTAGAAATACTAATAAAGATTTCAATAAAAACAGCAATATAACTACTACTACTACTACTGCTGCTGCTGCTGCTGCTGCATTATAATCAAATACAATAATACTTATAGTTATGGTAGTAATACTACAAATAGTAACAGTAGTAATATTATAAGCAGTATTAGCAGTACTATATGCAGTATTAGTAGTACTACAAGCAGTATTAGCAGTACTATATGCAGTATTAGTAGTACTGCAAGTAATATTAATTTTAATACCACAAGCGATATTGGTAGTAATAGTAGTTGAGAAGAGTTGTGAAAACAGTAATGAAAAGTTTTAAATAGAAGAGATGAGGTGTATTTGATGGTTAGCAGTGACAATGTTAGCATAACTTTTTTTTTTTTTCTTTGAAAGAAAGAAAAGTTAAAAAAGAAATGAAAGAATTCTAGTTATATTTGCAAAAGGATAAGATGAAAAATCATTCGAAAAGAAAAAAAAATCGAAATAAACGATGAAAAATAACGATAATAACAGGATCTAATGTTCCATTCAATTTTTTACGAAAAAAGAAAGAAAAACAGAGGGAGAGAGAGAGAGAGATAAAGAGAGAAAGGAATTTTAATAAATCAAATTTTCAAATATTTAATTCCGATAAAAAATTCATTCATATCTTGATACTTTATTAATGTTATTGATTCAAACATAATTGTTATTCATAAATATTCTTCGAATATTTCAACTTATACTATTATCATCAATTTTTTAGCCTAAATAGGGAAAGAATGGAAGTGAAAAGATATGATTCAACTTAAGATTAAACTTTTCATGTAGCCCAGATTAATTGATTAATACTTCAAAACGATAAGAAAGAGATGATGGGAAAATGATTTAAATAATATTATAATATCCTAATCAATATCATAATCAATTATCATAATCAATTATCATAATCAAGCCTTGATTGTTTCGCTGCAAAATTTATTTTAAAAGAAAATAGTTGAAAAATTTTATTGCAAAAAGTAAATGGAATATCTTAACCAAAGTTCTGAATCAGCCATTTTTTGCTGTGAAGGAATAAAAGATTAAATAATATCAATAATAGGTTGAAATCCGAAAATGATGATACAAAAAAAAAATAGCAAAAACTAATAATTGGAAAATAATTGAAATAATAAATAAAATAATTTAAAAAACATTTGAATTTCGCACACTAATGTCTAACTTGAAAAAATCTACTAAATTCAATTAAAGCAACAATTGGGATGATTTAAAAACTTATATGAACATCATATATTAAAGTTGTAATTTAAAAAATATTTCATAAAAATATTTTCCGTAGTTTGAATAGTGCATAAATAATTTGATTTATTAAATACTTCCATTTATAAACAAAATATTTTATGAAATGTTTCTTTTTCGACAAAATTTTTTGTTTATGTAAAATTTTTTAATGAAATTTTGCAAAAAAAACGGCAGAAAAAAAAATTTCGCAAAATAACCAACGAATATTTAACGTAAGTGTCGTAAGTGTCCAGCATTTTTTTTTTTTTTTAAGAAATATTTCATTTCTCATTTGAAAAATAACAAATTTTTGTTGATCGAATGTAATCAACCAATTTTCAAGTATATAAGTACGGTATTAAGTAAATTTGTATTTATATATATATTAGTAGACCCCAAATGATTTATGCTAATATGAATTATATCATTATTTATGGTTTATTCTTACTTATTTTCATTTTTACTTTCTGCCTTATTTACACATGCTTAACGTAGAAATATATAAAAATGAGAAATATTTGTATTTTCTTAATGACAATCAAATTAATTTAGGAAAATTTCAATTAATTTCATTTAAAATTTTTAAATTTAACTTCATAAATTTTGCAGTGAAATTGCGAATTATAAAATTTTTTGATTTCTTAAATCCAAGAGTATAAAAGTATAAAAAATTCGTTAAAACACAATGTAATAAAATAAAAGCGCATACAAAAAAGAAAAAAAAAAACAAAAAAAATTGAACAATGAATAACAAAATGAATGGTTTTTACATGTATAACTTCTAAGTAAAATTATTTCTTAAAAAAATTTGAAAAATGGCATAAAATTTAAAAAAAATAAAATAAAATTCGTATGGTAATACAAGACATGTCCGTAGGCCAATATCTTCATTATATAAATAAAGTTTATGAAACATGAAAAATTTTTTTTTCAAATTTCTTTTTTTAAAATTAATGTATTTTAAAAACATTGGAGAATTCAATAGTTCGAAAAACAATCGATTAATGGCTAATAAATTCTTTCGAAAAATTTAATCAGTAGCTTGAATAAATAAATCAAATTAATAATCAACGGCAAAATTTTTTGAAAAATATTATTGCTTTCCGGCGTTGTTTAACAAATTTTTTCAAAAGAAACAGAAAAGTTAGTTAAAAAATAAGTGAAAAACAGCAAAAAATTTCGAGAAAAAGAATCTCCCAGCTGAAAATTTGAAAAATAATTTCAAAAAGTGCAAGTTTCAACAAATTTAAATTTTGAAAACAAATCACTAATTCAATCGCAATTTGCCTAGCAACAAAATTTTTAAGATAAATACAAAATATAGCAATATTTGACAGACAAAACAAGAATAGATGGTATGTTTGTTAAAAAAAAAGAAAATCTAATTTTGACTAAATCTAAAAATAAAAATTTTTTTAGTAAAAATTTAAGCAATATATATTAGTATAATAAATATTTAGTAGTACAATACGGTACATTGTAATTTGAAATGGATAAAAAATATAATGGAATTGAAACTTTGTCAAAATCAATTTTCCCTCCATAAGTACTAACTTTTGAAGTGAAAATAGAAAGATGTAAATTTAAAAAGCAAAAAAAAAAAAAGAAATCGTTGCCATTTGTTTTAGAATATATTATTCCACACATTAAAAAAAAAAAAATATTTGTGAAAATTAAGAAAAAAATTTGTTCAAATTTTTAAAAAAAATGAATAATTTTTGAAATGATTTGAAAACGACAACCAAACAAGACAAGAGCGATAAATGAATTGATAAATGAATTCTAATTTGTCGTAAAAGTTAATTTTTTATAGCTATTTTATAGATTTTGTGTGTAAAATTTTGATCTTTGCTTTATTTTGTCGAAATATAAATTAATTTTTAACTAAAATCAATTATCAGATAGACTTCATAATAAACAGCAGATAGGATTCAATTATAACTAATTAAATATTTATGTGTAATTATTCACCTAATAATTATACTTCAGTACCATTTCGATTTAATTTTGATTTCTATCCGTTTTTTTAATTATTTCTGTTTTAAGCATAGGTAAATTTACTTGTTTAACTCATAATTTATTTTTTTTTACTTGTAAATTGAAAAAAAATTGATCAAAATTGGAATAAATGCAATCCATAAGATTTATTTATTTATTTGTTTCTTCTTAACAAACAATTTATGCATATTATTCTTGGATTTTTATTTTTTTGTTGCACTAATTCTTATTTATATAATGATAATTATTATTAGATGGGGAAAGAAGAAAGATAAGGAAACACATTTGCATATGTGATATGATCTATGTTTTCCTAAAATTTCAAATTGAATAGATTTAAAAACTAATTAAATCTTTTTAAAATTCATTTCTAAACTTACAAAAATCGAAATTTAAATCTATGGAAGTAAGCCTAGCATGTATAATCGACAAAATATTCGTGGAATTTGTTTATATTTAAAAGTTATTATATCTAAAGGAAACTTTCATTTCTCCATTTTATTGTGAAATGCTTCAGAACATAAGGTCAAATTATTCCTAAGTATACTAATTAATTTGATTCAATTAGAATATAAAAATTGAATATCGACAGCTTAAATTATGGGCTGAAATTTAAAAAAAAAAAAAAGTTTTTTTTTTTTTAATTATCACTCTGAGATGAGAATTTTAAAACGAATAGAAAAAAATAACAAGCCAAACTTTGATGTTATTTGCTGAATCAGAGCCTAGACCAGAATCTGTACTATCAGTTGGTCGATGAATTTCAACGGATTCTGTACCGTTCACTCCATCTGTTCCACTTAGTTCACTTCGATCTGTAAAATATTGAAATTTCTTTTTGCAATGATTATCAAAAATTTCAAACAATGTTCCGAATTTCATTTAAATTTTAAAAATTATAACTATTCGCTTTATTTATCCAGAAAAATGTTTAGATTGCGAAACACTGATAACCATCCTGATAATTTTGATTATGGAACATTATTAGGACCGGATAGTACACTCAATATTTGTTATCATACGTTTTTCCGGAAGAAATTTATCAATGCTTGCAACAGTTATCAAGCCTTCCTATTAATTTATCAATCGATTAGTTATCATTTATTTGATACATACCAAATGATAAATAAAGAAAGCGAATGAATTTTTTCGAGCAAGATTTTGATTGTTATAAACAATTTTCATTCATTCTGCTCACTTTTCCCATCATCAATAGTTTAAAATTTCATTTTTTTTTTCTTTTTTTTTTTTTTTTTTTTGAACAAAATCTTCGTTTACATCATTCGTTGTTAAATCAATTCGAAAATTATCAATTACCGAGAAAGAAATAGCTTCTATATACAAATTAGCAAATTTTCAAAAAAACTTTTTTAATTTTGTTAAAAAAATATTTGCTACAAATAAGATGGAATGAATAAAAGGAATGAAAATCAATGTGAGGAATATTGGAAATGAAAGAGAAATTGGATTGTTAAGAAAGGAAGATTTAAATCTTGGATAAAAATGAGGTTGCAAGAGATAGATATAAATATTTGCCTGTGAGATGTGCTATAAATATGAAAAAATTTCCAATTTGATATTTTATTTCACTCATTTCAATCAATTTCATCTATTCATCTATCAATAGAGAATCGTTTGTTGAAAAAAGGAATTTATTTTTAAAGAAAATTTTGACTTTATTTTTTTTTTTTTTTAGTTCTCAAATTTCATTCGAAACGGTTATTTTTTGATCAAAATTTTATAATAAATGCAAACTTTTTAATAATAATAATAATAATTCTTTGCACTTGCAAAGATAATTTCACCATTGACAAATTAATTAACGTTTATCAAAAATTTAAATTAATATCAGATGAACTATAATCCTAAATGCAAGTAAGAACATTTGAATGATATTTATTGTTTTTCATTGCTATTTCTTATCAAATATGCAAATATGCGATCTTTATCATCGATAAATAGATAATCAGTGATTTTGTTTTAATACAATGCACGTTAGCTAACTAGCCATTCAAACTAATTACCATTCATTAAATTAATCAATCAATTAAATGTTTCTGTTTATCAACTAGCTCTCGCTGTGTTTTTCTCCTCAATTTTCATTCCAACTTTAAAAAATAAATCAGGGAAAAATAATTTATGAAAACGTGAATTCAAATTTACAAACTTTTTTGCATTGTTAATTACAATATTCTGTCTATTCATTCGAAAGACAAAATAAGATGAAAAAAGAAAATAAAAGGAAAAAGGAAAAAAAAAACCAGTCAAAAGTTTACAAATTCAAATCCATCAGTATTTGAAACAATTATTGATTGAAAGAATTGGAGAAAAAATCTATTTTTGCACTAACAATTTTTATCATATTTTTAGGTAAAAAGAAAAAAATCTTGGGAAGAATCAATTTTTTTTTTTACACTTTTAAGACATTTTAACATGATGATACGGTATTTTATAGAAAAAAAAAAGTTAAAATTTCATTTCTTCAACATATTTTAATACAAATGATACTTAATATGTATTCGATATGGTAGTATCAATGAAAAAAAATTGAAAAATAGTAATTAAATAAAAGTTTTACAGTATTTTATCGTGCTACAATATTATAGATCACAAATGGCCTAACAATATTTCTGAGTATTTATATTAATAGTTTTTCGGAATTTATGACAAAAAAAGTAAATCAAAAATTTCTATAAATTTCATCATTTTAAAAAATTTTCAACATTTTAAATAGAACAGATGATATGGTTTCCACCTCATGCGATATTTATTCTAAATGAAATATGTTTGACTTTGAATTATGCATTTTTATTTGCGTCAAATATTTTTTACGTCGAAACATATTTTTATGTCAGTTCCATTTGCTGAAAGTACTTCTATTCTCGACTATTTTTAGCAATTGATACAATTTTCTCGAAATTTGATTTATTTCACACTTAAATAAAAAGGCATAATTTTACAAATTTGGAACTTATTCATCCATAAACTTTCTCAAGAAGAAATTCAGAATAAGTAATTTCCGCTAAATCTGTCATTCACGTCATTACGCTAAGATTTTTCAAAATGACTAACTGGAAAAAAGGTATTCAAATTTAAAATATAGAAAGAAAAAATTAGCATTTTCAAAAAAAAAAAAAAAAAAAAAATTTAAAAGTGGGAAATTTCCAGATTTGAATTGATCTTTTGCTTAAAAATAGTTGCTAATCTAAAAGAAAAAATGAAATTTAAAACGATTTTCAATCGTCGTTCATTAGGTGTGGAAGCATTTTCATTTACGTTTCGAACATTGTTTTCGCTTCAAAGAAGAAGCTAAGATGGAATGAAAATGCCAAAAATAAATTTTAATAGATCGAAAGAAAGGGAGAGAAAGATTAAGAAGAAGAAGAAGGAGAAGAGAGAGAGAGAGAGAGAGAGAGAAAAGAAAGAGAAAAACTTTTAAAAAGTTCAAAGGGATGAAGAAAGGAGCTAAGGCATATGCTACTAAAAGCTATACGATGGATTATTTAGCCAGAAAAAATATGAATCTCTTCGTCATTGATCTTCTTTTTTATTTTTAATTTTTTCCAATCAATATCAGAAGATGAACGATTTTGTTGAAATTTAAACTTTAAGGCATGAAATTCAGTAATTTTAAATTCATCAAAAAAGCTTTTAAGGACAGCAACAATGTGTCTATTTTTATCCAAAAAAGTTAAGCAAATGAAAAAGTTCGCAGTTGCAGTATTTGTTTGAATAAATTTTTTCATTCTGTTCAAATTTTTGAAATAAATTTACGAATTTTTTCAAAGTTAATTCCTTTTTTTTTTTTTAAATTCATTCGTTTGTAACAATTAAAAATAAAATTTAGCAATAAGTTGAAGCTTTAATTTTTTTCATTTTATCTAAAAAAAAAATAATTAGTAGAGCATAAAATTTACATTTTCATTTTTTTACAACAAAGATGCATTCATTTCGTCTTAATTAATTGAATTAATTACAATCAAAAATTAGATATTATTAGGCCTAATAAAAATTTATCAGGAATGCATAAGCTAATTTAAATTCCATTAATAATATTATAGATGCTTCAATGCTAATACATTTAGTTATACTTAAAAAAGAGGATATTAATTTCAAAATTTTAAATGCTCAAGAAAAAAGTCAAAAATGATAAAAGTTTAATCTTAAAAACATTAAATTTTCGGAAAAAAAAAGCTAAAAAAAAAAAAAAAACAGGAAAACAAAGCAAAAGAAAACAGTACAAAATGATATTTTGTGCTAATTTCTAAAGCATTATCAGATAAACAAACAAATAAACAAACAAACAAATAAACAAACAAAAATAAATAAACAAAAAAACAAGGAAAGAAGAAGATTTTGCAATTCAACAAACGCCTACCTTCTTCTTTGTCGAAATTTTCATAGCTATCTGCTCGAGAATCCTCCGCAATCGATCTACGAGCTGAGCCATTAACAGTGCTGTTGGCAGTCGAAACTCTGCCACAATCATCGTTGCTCCTTTTCGATCCTTCGATTAAGAATAGAAATTCAATCACTGCTTGTGAATTCACCGAAGAATCTGAAAAATTTCAGAATCTTTGAATAAATGAAGCAAAGATTAAAGATTACTAATAATCAAGTATACCAAAATGATAAGAAATATGCTATCATATCTTGGAAAAATCATTCGAATTGCGAAAATCAATCAAATATTTGATATATTGTAACATCTATATTTATATTTCTATCTTTCCAGGATTTATCTTGTTACGAAGCCATAAACTCTTACAAATTGACTAATACTTAATTTAATATAGGAATGAACCGAAAATTGAAAATCTATTACTTATTTAAATTTAATTAAGATAAATTTGAAAGCATAATCTAAATCTTAAAATTTGCTCATAAATTTTAAGAAATTTCTGATCATTATTCATTCTTAAAGAACATTCATTAAATTTGAAAGAAAAGCATCGGTGATATATGTTTAGATATGCTTCTTTTCTATCATTCTTTTGTATTTTTGTTTAATTTTAAAAATGACAACCAAATATTAGCTTAATAATTCTTCTCAAATGTCAGCTATTATTATTTGATAAATTTCAAAACTAAAATTAAAATTACAAATTAAAAAAAAATTTTAATTTAAGTGAAGTTTTATTCATTGCAGATAGAAATGAGGATAGATATTGAATTTCATATCTTTTCATGAAATAGATCAAAATTAATTAATTTATTTCACTAATTGTTTACCATTGAAGATATTATCCAATTCTTCGCGATAAAATCGTAATCTGTAGATATTTTCATTATGAGCTGATAAATCAAACGTGCACGTATTAAATTGGCATCGAAAAAATAGCGTACGTTCAGCGGTACTCGTACGTTGAAAGCATTTCACCAAAATATCGCCACGTAATGGTAAATCGTCCAAATCAAATGTATTACTTTCAGTTGTAACCCTATAACAGATTATCAAATCTTATCAGTGATAATATAATTTAATAAAAAATTTCACAATATAACTAAATCAAAGAATATTAGACTACATTTGCTTATTAATTTAAAAATATTGAAACTTAAAAAGTAAAACATTTTTCCAAATGATCGAATATTCTATTCCCATTTCTTTACAGCTTCTAAAATATTTCGTCCGAAAATCTTTCTTCCCGCGATATCTCAAAGTCTGGGAGAAAAAAAAAAGAAATGAGCATACTTAAGTGATGTTGTATGCACTGGTTGCATGCGTTCATATATTTTGAATAAAACATTTCGACCAAAAAAATTCGTCAATATGATATTATGCAAATAAACAGTTGCCGGTTGAATTTTCGTTCGTCCACAAAGAAGTGATGAAAAATATTTGACATATCTAAAGATATATTTACTTATTACTGAAGAATTTCACGCATTTGACGTGTTTTTTTTTTACTTAAATTTTACGTAATGCTTTACATAAATCAATTATATCCTATTTTTAATTAAACAAAATTTTCTCATTTAATTACTTCCGAAAAAAAAACTTTCTAAAATTCTGATGACAAATATTGTTAATTAATATTATATACTACTACTACTATTACTTTTTTTTTCCTCATTCAATAATTTTATATTTTCTAATTATTTAATTCAGCGCATCATTAAGTTAGCCTAAACGTTAACAAGTTAAATAAAGCATTGTATTACTTTTTTTTTTAAAAAAAATTTACATCCTAATAAAAGCTATTTTGTTTAAATATGAATATTTTATAATTTGAAAAATGTGCAAATTTCTTGATTTAAAAAAACGAAAAAATTCTCGTAGATTTTTCATAACTTTTAATTTCGAAAAAAATTTCTTTATAACAATGGAATGCAATTTAAAAATATTCGCATTTTATGCATGCATTATTTTGTTCTAAAATATAGCAGAAGTAATAATTATGATGTTAATTTTTAACTAAATTTTTTCAAAATTTGTAAAGAAAAACATAATTATACTCCGCAATTAAGTAATTAATTTAGATGAGTAAAATCAATTTAAGGATGAAAATTATCCGTTTCATCATGAAAGAAAATTTTAGATAGTTAATTGATATTTAAATTTTCCAGTATTTTTTGACCAGTTAAATTTTTCAAATGATAAAATAAATTGATACAGTGATATCATTTTTTATTCAATTTCTAGAGTTTTTTCATTCCCTTCGACAAACATCTTTGCTCAATTTTGAAATCAATCCAAAAATTTGATTCGAAAATGGGATAAGATGACCTTCGAGAGCGTTAAGTGATAAAATTAAGAGTTAATGCAAACACACTTTAAACGTCCTTGAACTATTTCATCAAAATGCTAGACTTACATTCTCGGCTAAAAATCCAATCTTTCCTTAACTTGTTAGTTTGAAGGACAAAAAAATTTGAAAATTTTATTCTTTGCATGTGAACATATTTATTTTTATCAAATTTATCACTACTTTTTTATTATCCACTGAAATTTAATTCGATTATCTCTTTATCAATTTGTCACATCATCCGTCATATTTAATTTATCAAAAAAAAAAAAAGATAAAAG
This sequence comes from Onchocerca lupi, assembly GCA_028564675.1. Taxonomy (NCBI): domain Eukaryota; kingdom Metazoa; phylum Nematoda; class Chromadorea; order Rhabditida; family Onchocercidae; genus Onchocerca; species Onchocerca lupi. The sequence goes on along the minus strand of JAOVVO010000320.1, from coordinate 47,555 downwards.
ATAAAAAAGTGAGCGAATAGTAAACAATTGATAAAAGAGTGATTTAACAATTCTTTGATTTTCACTTTACTCTAATGATTACGAATTAAAGAAAAAGGAAATTTGACTGACCGTTTATGAGATGGTTGTCCATTTGGTCCAAGGTAATATTCGCTAAATTGTTGCAAAGCAAAACGATTTTCAATTATTTCATTACTGGAATTGGAAAATTTTTAAATTTCTTAATTTAAAATTCATTTCATTCAATTATTTCAATAATATAATGAAAGCAACAGAATTGGATTGTAATTGTTGAATAATGTTGAAAGTGGTAAATAAGCCTTTTCAATCAAATTTAAATGAAATTAACTGACGTGGAACATATGCTAATATAATGCATATATGCAGCGATAACAATAGCTGCTCGAGAGCATCCACCCTTACAATGGATTACAACGACGTTTTGCGAATTCGCAGATAGCCAATTCTCAAGCAATTTGCATATTGAACAGAGTCGATCAAGTGGTGGGGCTAATTCTTCAGGCCAGCCAAGCTCAACCACTGAATGCAAACGGCCAAGATCACTGCGTTTTTTCGATAAATTGAAAATCTGGAATTTTCATTTGATAATAATGATATTTGTATAAATTATTCCTCAATGTAAACAAAATAAATAAATAATTAATAATGAATTTCAAATTTTCTTTCAAAATTTTAATATCCTTTTATTATATTTATCGAGAAAAAAAGTTCATGAATTTCAAATAGAATATTACTGCAAATGAATAAATTTAATGTAAAGAGAGGAATTAAGAATGAAATGAAATGAAATAAATAAATTGAACTAAAAAAATAAGTAATAAAAATTTGAATTTGTAAAATTATGCATGCAAAGTTAGCCATTTCATGTAAGCGTTTTGTTGTTTTTACCATTTCTTTTTTTTTTTTTTAATGTTCTAAAATAGCTTGAGTTGTTAAATAAATGCTGTTTATTCAAATTTTACATGATTAAATGAACAGATAAATGATGCAAAAGCAAGTTGCTTAGTTTTGATTTCAAGGAAGATAGGAAGTGTTATGTTACATTTCTTGATATTTCATCCAACAATCAATCAAATTCAAATTTCTCGAAATTCTCTTAAAAATTTTGTCCTCGGATGATAAGGATTAGATGGATGGATGGTTGGGTGCATGAAAAATTTGACATTCCTTATATACGAAAAATCAGAAACAAAATTTCTTCAGCGATTACTTTCTTGCACTTTCTTTTTAAACTTTTTTTTTTTTTTTTTTTGAAAATAAAAATTTCATCGATTTGTTTTATTTCGCTATTTCATTCATTTTTCTTCCCGTCAAAAGTGCTATTGAAAAATGTTATCAAAAGAAAAATAAAGGGAAGAGATTAATTATGTATTTCGTCTATTTTCTTTTTTTTTTCCTTAAAAACCAATTTTTTTTTTTTTGGAATTTCTTAAATTTTGAAATATTTTCTTTTTTATAAGTGGAAAGTTTTCTTTTTTTCATTTATTTGCAAAAAAAGAAATTTTTTTTTTCACTGTAGATTTATTAAGCTTAATGAAATTAGAAAGAAAGACTACAAAATATAACAAAAAAACACGAGCAAAAAGGAAAAAGTTATAAATTAACTTAAATTGTATAAATGTCGCAAATTAATACGAATTAAATTTGAAATTTGACTTATAATTTGATCCAATATAATAAATAAGACTAATGATATTTGATCTTCTTAGTTAAACTATTTCAAATCAATAAGTAGCAGTTCGATAGTGTAAAGTAAAAGCTTAAGAAATAAATGGAAAATTTAACAAAAATGTGAAAAATGATTGAGGAGATGATTTTTTATTTGTTTAACAAAAGTATGAAATTTTTTTTTTTAATTTATAAAATTTAATATTTTTTAGAAAATTATTGTTTTTGGGAAATTTAAACATTCGTAAATAATTCAAACAAATATTAATTGTTGTGACATGCGGATATCATTAGATTGTAAACAATGATGATTTATTATATGCAAAATATTTCAAAATTTCAATAAATCGATGAAAATAAGTGATTAAGAAATTAAAACATTTTATGATTCATCTTCTTCCGGATCATTTATTAACCGAAATGCTAATGTTTGACCATATCCGGTATCAAATTGTCAAAAAAATTAATATCAAAGATCTAATTAATTCTGTTAGTCTAATTAACAACTTATATTCACGAAAAGTAATGATTGATTAGCTCATTTAAGAACTTTGATGTGGAAAACTTCGAAAGAATTGTTTTCTTCAAAGATGCAAAAAGACAGTGGTTCCTATGTATATTTATAGAAGTTTTGAAAAAAAAAAAAAATTACTACCTTATTTTTCCAATTAGTATTAAAATTCAAAATTTCAAAATCTTCAAAAAAAAGAAATATTTCATCCTTTTCATTTCCAACATTTCTAATAATTCTAAATTGTTCTCATTTACAATTTATACTTCGAAATATTATCCGAAACTAAACAAATTGTTTCATCCTTGTTTACATCTCAGATAATAAAAATACCACTTTTCTTACCTAGTTTTTCAAATTTACTAAATTATTGCAGAAAAAATCAATAATATCTAACAATTCTCATTCAATTTTTATCGTCTTTTACACTGTAATGATATTGTTTTATTCAGATTTCTTAAATTTTATTGATTTTTCATTTCCTCATAAACGATATAATTTATCTACCAAATTACTTAATTAAAAACAAAAAGAGATTTATTTCTTTATTTACTTTTTTTTTAAATAATTGATTTCCGTCAATTGCAATGAAATTAATGGAAAAATTAATGAAAAATAGGAGTTGAAAAAATTTACCTTATAATGCTCAGAATGATTACGTCGAAGTAACACGGTGGCTTCTTTGAGATCTATTCGATATTGAGCATCCGTACTATCTGATCGAAATAATGCTGCTAAAATATAAATTTTAAATTTTTTTTTCAAAACTAAAATCTTTTGTTTACTAATTCTTGCTATCATTTCTTTGCAATTTTAATTTTGCATTATGTGCTACTTGGCTAAATACTAAATTTCGTTAATTAATTCTGTAACAAGTCTATGCTAAATTTATTGTAAATCAACAAACAGGCAATAAATAACAAAAAAAAAAAAAAAAAAAAATGATACTGATATCTATGATAAGAAGATGTATTCTAGTATGAAAGATTGCAAAAAGTTCGAGAATTAAATTTCAAAAAATTTTTTTCATAGAAATTTCAAAAATTTAAGATTGAATGCAAAAAAATTTCTCGATTCCCCATAAGTAAGCAAACATTAATTTGCATTTTCTTAAAGAAACGAAATTTTCAAAATGAGCAATGATTCGATTTATGATAGATGCATCAAATTTTTTATTTGAATTTAAGCAGTCAAAAACATGTGGCGGTAATTTGTAGCAATTTTACGAATTTTTCTAAATTCTTTTTTTGTAATGAAAACGCAAATGATTTTACTGAAAATGAAAATGTTTGAAAAGATAGTTTTTATGTAAAATGGAACAAATGGAAAAAAAAATGATTTTGAATTGTAATTATAATTAGTAGTTGAAAGTATAAATAAATGATGAAATTTTATTAATTAACATAAAATACTAAAACTATAAATAAATTAAGATAAAATAAAAATCAGATTGTAAGAAACGAATGATACGGTACTGGTTAGCAGTTATTCTACCATTATATCAATAATTAAAATTTAATTTCAAATTATATACCAATAATTCGTTCGGTAACATATTGAAGTTTCATTGCTGGCAGTGAAGCAATTTCCATCTTTGCTAATGTCGCATGATTACTAGAACTAGGCGCTGATGTTTCCATTGCCAGCATTGATGGCTTCTGGAATTAAATTTTAATATTTAATTAATTGATCATTTTAATGCCTAATTTAAGCCTTTGTTAAAGAATTCAAGTTCTTGCCAAAGACACTTTATAATTCCTTATATCTTAATTATATGATATTGCAAATTAATTCACTCCGAGAATAGATATTTACTAAATAATGTTCATATTTTTGATTGTATCATCGAATTTAAAATTTGAAACTTCTTTACAAAATTTCTTAAATTTTAGAATTTAAAGCAACTGCTCAATTTTTAAATAGTTCTTTGAAATCCATTGATTAGATATTGTGAAAATCTACGGAATAATTCTATGATCTTAATCATTTTATCAAAAAAACCGAATTTTTGATTAAATTTTTGTTTTGTTTTTTTTTTTTTTTTTTTTTAGAATTCTGGAATAATATTTCTTCATTCTCTGAAAAAAATAATTTTAAAAATTTATCAGTCTGTTAAAAAAAATATATCATATTGTAGTTTGAAAAAAATACATCATCATATCATAATTGTAGAAATGAAAAAGATAATGTTCGAAATTTTTAGATTTTCAAAAGTTCAAAAAGTTTTATGAATCATTCGAAGAAATTTTTATAGCTTAAATTGACTAGATTAGAATTTTTTTTATTAAATTAAATCAATTAAATGTGATTGAATTTGCAAATGAATAATAATGAATATCTAAAATTCATATATTTTCGTCTTTGAAAAATTGCAGCTAAATAAGGAATAGAGAGAAAAATGAATATCGGAAATGAATTATATGAATACTAAATATTGATAATGGGAAGAATTCCTGTAGTTGGATGAATTCGAAATAATCATCATAGATAGGCGGAAGAATTGCAGCAAGTTGCTAATAAATAGATTACAACTTGCATTTCTTCCCAAAGTATTTCAATTCTTAAAGAAGCAACTGTTCGATTATTGTTTCCTTCAATCTAGTCAATGATAGATTTTTATTAGAGCATTCAACATTTCCTATTGATGATCCACACTGATAAGGACTACACTGATAAGTTGCAAAATAATCAAATCTTTGAAAAGTTTGAACTTTTTATTTTGTAATTTACGAAAATTTCATTTATTTTATCCAACATAATTTTCCTATCTTAAATTTGCAATGGTCAAAATTTAAACTAGTCGATAATTACAAAAAAAAAAAAGCAAAAAAAGTTTAAAAAGAATTTTGTAATCATAAAATGGGGGAATTGAGTGAAAATGTGTAAGAAAATTTCTATTTGACTCATTCAACATGGTGCAATCTTCTATTATTATTGAAAAAATAATTTTAATAAATTAAATTAATAAATTAAGCGAAGTTTTCATAGCACACATGATAATATTAGAAAAATGTTAATGTAATTCTTTGGAGATTTCTAAATTTTTATGAAAAGTTTAAAAATTTATGTAAATTGAAACTGTAATTCCAATTGAATTTTCAAATTTTAAAAATGTAAATATTTTAAATAGAATTGCTAGAAATAGCAAGAAAAAATAAATTTTACAATAATACTTGAATATATTGATAACATTATCAGTAGTAAGCGCTTGCTAAAAGTATAGTAATTTAAATTAAATTTTTCAAACTTCAACTTTTTAAAATGTAAATCATTTGAATGATTTTTTCATTCATCGATTACTAAATTGTAGAATGAAAACAAAGAAATCGCAAAGAGAATATTGTCTCAATATTATCATAAATTAAATAATTAATAATCTCATTGAGTAAAAAAATTGTTGAAAAGAAAAAAAATATTAGAAAAAAAAAATATTAAAAAAAAAATATATCTTCGAGACTAAAACATATTGGAATGAAGCAGTATTTAGAACTCAATTACTGAAAAGCTAAATAGTAGAAATTTTCATTCAACTTTATGCGCTTATGTCATTCAAATGATATATGATAATCAGAATTTCTGAATTTTGACTAAACAATAAATTCCCACGGGTAGCAATGATAAAAAGTTGAAATACTACTCGTTGGTTGTAACAAATCAAATTGTTGGAAAAGTTTCACTGAAAAAGGACAATTGAGAAATTTTGTTCTAAAATTTCAAACTTTCTTTGTCATGACTAAAGTACGAAATTTTTGCATAATTCTTTATTGATAATTTAACTAGAAGCTAAATAGCAGGGAAGATTTAAGAGGATTAATTTTGAAAAATCAAAAATTGACATCAATAAATTCATGAAATTTTAGAAAAATTTGAAAGGAAATATTTCATTTTATTTCATCGAATAAATTTCAAATTCTAATATTACAATTGATTTTAAATCATTTTGTTTATTCAACAACTAATCATTCGTCTCAAACATAAAGTAACAACGAATAAATTGGCGAATTGAATCAAAAATAATGAAAAATTAATTCTTGAAATGATTAACCTTATCAGCTATTAGTGTTTAGTGAATAGGAATAATTAGATTTAATAAGTGAATATTGGATAAGTTGAATTAAATTAAATTCAAATTAGGCTATTTTTTTTTTTTTCATTTTTCAATCTGAAGCATTATTCACTGGAAGTGGAAGAAGTGATAAGGTTGAAGAAGAGATTGTGTTACACTGTGAGCTGAGCAAACATTTGCATTTCACTTCTCTTAAATTATCCGGTAATTCAAAGAACAGCCTTTCTATGCCATTTTTATTTCAAAACTAAAATTGTAAAACAATTTTTATCAAAAAAAAAAAAAAAAAAAAAAAAAAAGAAAAATCCTATTAATCGATCAATAAACTCATACTTTTAAAAATACTTTAAATCATTGCTCAATAATCTAAAAAAGTACAAGAAAAATAGTAGAAAGTAATAACTTAAAATATTAAAAGATCCTGCTAAGCAATCAATAAAGTTATATTTTAATATTATGTAGCCTATTTCAAATTATTGCTAATTAGTTTTGAAAAATTAAAATAAACAATTCAATTGCATAATATCTGGCATAATTTATAGCATAATTTGAACAAAGAAAAATCAAATACTACAGTTATCACATAAAAAATAAATAAAATAGCGTATTTTTTCAGTAACAGACATTAACAAAGTTCAATTTATTCTACTGTTAGAAGGTAACTATTAAGATCGGATTGAAACTTAAGAAGAAAAAGCTATGAAAGAAATGAAATTTAAGTGTAAATAAACTCATAAATTTCAAAATTTTAAGTCGAGATTGAAAAATTTTGCAACATGTTGACTATTCTAAAAAACTTTCAGACTCAAATAACTTTAAAATTTAAATCAAAAAACAACCTTTTCTCTTGCTTTATGCGCCATTCGAAAGCAAAACATCATTCTTTATTTCTCTTGATTTCTTAAAGAATTGAAAAAATTTAAAAAATGTTTTAAATTTAATTCAACAAAAAATTTGCATAAACAAATATTTTATAAAATATTATATCGAATAAATGAATGATATCAAATAATAGATAATGCATGTAAATGCAAATATTTAACATTAGAAATCATTTATCAGTTGGCTGTTATAGAAAATTTTAATTTAAAATTTTCAATTAAAATTTTCTGAAATTAAATTAAAACAATACGATCAATAAGATTAGCTTTCTAAGCTTATAATCTGAACATACAATTAAATGAATGGAAATAAAAGAATGGCAGGTGTTCCACAAATCCACAAATGCAAATAATCTTTTCCAGTTATTGAAAGAGAAAATACTTGTCGTTCAATAATTGTTGCAAATAATTCTGCTCTTATTGTTGTTGCTATTGTTGTTAAATGTAATTGTATTCATTCAATGCACTTATCAATCAAAAATAATTCCTTATCATAATTTTTGAAAATTTTTTTCATTAAAAATAATAACGTTATCAAAATTTATAAAACAAACGATAAATTATAATCGAATGAGTAATTTCGACTAAAATAATTCGCTAAAATTCGATTTTAGGAACAAAAAAAAAAAAAAAAAAAAAAAAAAAATCTTTCTTTCAGCTAATATATTGGAAAAACTAGTTAAATTAATATAAATTTTAGATGAATATTGTAATCGAATGATTCATTTTGTAATTCTAATTCTATAAAAGTATAAAATTTTAGCCAAAAAAAAAAAAAAAAAAATGAAAAGTGTAAAAAAAAAATTGAAAGAAAGTTGATGAAATAATTGATTGAGTAAAGATATTATTGATAAAAAAAAAAAAAAAAAAAATTCATGCAGTTGATTGATTGTTTTAATTTAGGAATTATACAGGTAGTAATTGTAGTAATAATAATAGTTTCTAGTAGTAGTAGTAGTAGTAGTAGTAGTAGTAGTAATAGCAGAAGAAGAAGTAGATATATAGCAACTTGTATACGTAATATTATTCTGTGATTTCACCAGGTTTATAGGGTTGACAGGTGACAAAGGTCTATATCTCTCTACTCTTTCGTCTTTGTCACCTTTTTAGAGGAAAACTCCGAAAAGCACAGATAATAGCAATGAGAAAGGATAGAATATGATGGATTTATACAGATATTTCATACGACCTTTTACATATTCATATGCAGCTACACCAATTGCCATCGACTATCACTCTAAAATCATCGAAAATTGTAGCAACTTCTTCTGTTGCGGTACTTTCACAGACGAATGATTATATTAGAGTAAACTTTAGAAGAATGTGAGATAGAGCGAAAGAGAGAGAGAGAGGAAGAGAAGAAAAGAAAATGCTCATTAATTAATTCATATTCACAATATGGCAAGGATAGGATAAGAGCAATTATGATAATGAAAACTTGCTTTAATGAGTTATCAGTGACCTAGAGTATCGCTCTTATCAAAGTTCATAAAATGAGAATCTAAAGTACCGTTTTTATTGAAGTCCATAAAATAAGATCTAAGATATTATTTTTAGCGAAATTTCCATAAAAATGAAGTCTAAGGCATTGTTTTTATCAAAATGCACAAAATACGAGACCTAAAGGATCATTTTTATCTTTCGATCTCAGTTTATCGCTTTTTTTAAATTATTTCAAAAAGGGACAATGAATAATTGATGTCTTTTATTTTTTTTTTTTTTTTTTTTTTTTTTTTATAGAACTAATAAAGATTTATTGAAATTCTCTTTTTTTTTTTTTCGAAATAAGACAATTTATGAGTTTTACACTCTTATTCAACAAGAAGAATTTTTTTACTAAACTGTTATCATAGCCGACATGGATAAATGTGATAAAGATTTAATGTTGAGGCATATTTTGCTTACAGTAGCAAAATTTTCATCGTTTAACCAATATTAATATTACCTGTTGTAATTTTTAATGACAATAACAATAATAGCAGCAACATTAGTAGTAATAATACGAATAGTACCAGACTTCGTATTATTACTACCAGTGTTTTGCTGTTATTGTTATTGATAATAATAATAATAAAAATAATAATAATAATAACAAAGAGTGATAATAATAATGATAGTAATTATTATAGTGAAAATAATTATAATAATAACGCTTCAATAGTAATGATTATACCATAGATTGCTTTCCAAAGTTAGAAAAGTCAGAAAGAAGGCATATTCAATGAAAGAAAACGCAAGTATAAATAAAACAGAATGTTAGGACAGCATAAAAAAATTTTATTAAAACTTTGAAAAATCTTCAAAACAGTCTTCAAATATTGTTTTATCACATTATTAGCAATTACACATTTACGATAGTGCTGAGGATGTCTCAGCATTCTTTTCATATTACATTTGATTTTAGCAAATTTTGTAAGAAATAAAAGAAAAAGAAAGTAAAACCCAACAAAAATAACAATCATTTTGATTTAAAAAGAAAACAAGTTTATCTTTAAATTATCCATATCAACAATTTAATTCAACATACTCATCAGATATTGTCTTCGAATGGGAAAGAAAGAATATAGGTGATGCCGAGATATCACATATGGGTGATTAGAACGGGAATTTGATTACATACCATTGATTTGTCAGATAAAAAAGGCGAAAATCAAAAAGGGGATGCTGGGAATAATTTAAAAGTGTTTAAAATTTAGCCTTCTGGAGAAATAAAACATTTTCTAAAAATGAACAGATAAATTTCAACGGATTGTATTTGTTTAACTATCAAATGCAATTTGGCGTATCTGTCACGAATGTAATATATTTCAATTTCTTTTTAATAATTGTAATGAATTGAAATGAATTTAAATAAAAACAATTGAAAAAAGCATTAATTTGAAGAGAAGGATGGAAATGAAGAAGTCGATGGTGAAATTTGCCAAAAAAAAAATGCAGGAATTATTTTTTAAATTATCTTTATTGTCAGATATTGGTCAGTGATGATAACTTGAATTAATGCGATAGCAATTCTTGTCACTTCTATTGATGACCGAGATTTCTTGATCATTCTGCTACCATTTATCGCTATCATTTTGTTTGATTAAGAAATTTGCCTTATTTTATTGCTCAAAATGATATATAAAAATAACAATCTAATTCTAATTTTTTTTCAAACAACTACAAAAAAAAAAAGACGGATATTATTTTCATTTGAATTTTCTTTCATTCTTCAATTTTTTCTCTTGCTTTTCTTCTTACTTCCTCTTTCTTCTATATCTAAACTATCTTTTCATTCATCTCTTCTTTTTATATTTTCTTCTGTTAGAGATAGGTTTCTGATTAAATTGATGTGCTACTATTGTGAGAAATAATTTTTTAGATTAATTTTATCCCTACTTATTTTAAGACACAAAACTTTTCAAAGTTTAAGAATTTATGAAAATTGAATCGTAAATTTTTATCGAAATTCTTTTTTCTTGGCCAATAATGGAGTGAGTATGCAATGAAGCTGCTATATTCGGTAAACGATGATTGGAGGGAATTGTGAAACGAAATGTCTTCAACATATTCTCAACATTTAATGAGTATGACAACTTGCTTGCTTGAATGAAGCATAGACATTGAAATGTGTGCTCTATTGTGGACCATTTTTGGTAAGCAGAATTGCTGCCGCTGTGACATGAATTAAATATTGAGCTAAAGTATATAAGTTTTCCGCTCATTTATGGAAAAATAAAATTTTTGATGAGATTTTAAAGAAAGTCTCTAAAAATTGACAATTTAATAAGATGGGTGTAATCTAATCTATAATCTGAAAATTGCATATTTTTTAAAGAATGCATTGAAGCTAAGACCGTTTTGATACAAAGTTGGATCAGGTATAACAGAATAATTCGAAATTCTCTAATTTATTCAAGATAAATTAGAAATCTCAATTGATTTCTATCTTCTTTTTTTTTTTTTTTGGTTGACTGAGATTTTTAAGATTATAAATATGAAAATGTGTTCGATAATATATTATTATTCAATTTCAGTAAATATAAAAATTAAGAAAAAAAAGACAAAAAATAGGCTAATATATTTCGCTTGCAAGATTCCTTATGCTAATGCCATGATTTCTACTGTAATTAATTATCAGTTGAGATAAATTTGTATTTCAAAACTTTCAAAAACTTGAGTGTAAATTTCTAAGCCATTTTGCCCCAAAATTTCAATAATGAAATGAAAAAGAATTCTTGGATGAAATGATGACATGATTGTTAATTTAAATGGTAAATAGTTATAAAATGAGTTGATTAAGCATGCAATAGAGAAGAAAAAAAGAAGAAAACTCATAAATAACTATGATACGAATGATGATGACAATGAGAGTGATAATGATAATATAGAGCAGAGTAAAAATCACAATATATTATACTATAAAATGTTTGTTTTTAAAGCTTCAAATATGCATTATATTTCTGATAATATCAATCCACTTAAATTATATATTGTATTGTATCATTTATTTTGGCCAATAACTCTGATCAAAAGATTAAACCATCGGAAGGAAATTAGATTAAATATTAGTCATCACAATTAATTTCGGACTAATTAGGAACGTTTCGTTGTAAATATCAAAGAAATATTTCTCCATTCTAACGAAGTTGCCAAAAATCTCAATGAGAGGGAAATTTAAATTTGAAATTACAATAGGGATTAATTTAAATGATAGCTCAGCGGGATGCATTAATGATAGGAATCTATTTTATGAATGAATAAGTTGAGAGAATAAGGAAAAACGAATCAACAAAATTATCGAACCTTATAAATCAAAGACGAAAAGCGACCAAATTGCGTGTAATATATCGGGATAATTAGTAATTAAAGTTAAAAAAGTGAAGAAGAATTAGAGTGTGAAAATAGTATGATTTATAGAAGATGATTGCAATTATTTTCATTTCTTTCAAATAATTGTACGACCAACAAAAAAAAAAAAGAGAAAAAAATACACAGTGCATATAAAACGGATAGAATATTATCTTTTAAAATGAAAATTTTCCACAAATATATATTACAATAAATTTATTGATTTATAAATGCAATATGATAAGATGAATTTAATTTTTTGATACCAATTGATACATATTACATATAAAAATTTGGCAAAAATAATTTCGAAAAGAGAAAAAGGAATAAATCAATATTGCTATGTAAAAGCAATAGTTTAAAATATGATTATAGGATAGCTATTAATGTTATAGTAATTTTAAGCCATATTTATAATACTAAGAACATAATAGAAATTAAGAAAATATAGTTTTGTACATACCATAAGATTGAGTTCAAAATTGCAATGAAAAAGTCAATTCAAATGAAGAAAGAACGATAAGCATGCTAAATTTTGTCTATCACCGATATTATTATTAGTTAAATTTAAAGTTCAAACTTTAATTCATTGATAAATGATAAATGAGCCTATCGATAGATGAGCGAACAGATAGATGATAGATGAGCAAATTAGTGTGAAATTGAAAATTTTCACTTATTGGAGCGATTATGCAGGATTCAGAGCAAGTTAATGTGACGAGTGGATGAACGATTATTTAATGCATTTCAATAGACACAAGTAAAAGTTTTGTAAATGTACGGGGAAATCACTTTTATTCGCACATTTACCCAGCACCACTCATTCTTAAATTGATATTCGCGCATATTTACTCACTCGAAATTCCTGAAATTATTTCCGCTTATTACTTGCAATTTGTTTCTGTTCGCTATTGTTTATCATGCATTACATGTTTCATTATTACTTATTATTATTGCTGCTATTATTATTCTCATTATTTATTATTTTTATTATAATTATTATTATTATTATTATTGTTATTACTAATTTTACTATTATTATTAACTATTATTATTATTAGCTATTATTATTTCTTTTATATTTGCATTTGTATGCTAATACTATTTATTTGATCAAATTATTGTTCGCTTCTTGATTTATTGTTATTTATTTTTACTAATCATCATTATTTTTTATGCATTATTCATTTATTATTGCTTATCTATTAATTGCTTATAAATCATACTTATTTGTACATAAATACTGGAAAAATATAAGCATAATTCATAAAAAGCCAACCAATAAATTTCGTTTCCGGATTGATTAACTTATTTGTTCCTTTGTTTATTGATATTTTATGATCCAACTAATCATTTATTCTTTTTGTCTATTTAATTGCTAATCTAATTTGTTTATCTGCTAATAATTTATCTGCTTATCTCTTACAAACATTATTATCATATATAAACCAAAAAGTAGATAATAAACGAAAGTTTAAAAAAGTGCATTCCTTTTTTACCCAGCATTTAAATTAATAAATGGAAAATTATTCAAACCAATTATTCAGTTAATCTCGAATTAACCTAACATTCATCTGATATATGCTTTGATAGGCAATTTATGCAAAGGAACACATCAGAAGTTCAACAAATCGCATTAATGCAGCAATTAATAGTAATTAATAGTGATAACAGCAACGAAAACAACAATAAAAATAACAATTTCGAACAATTTCAGATTATCAGCATATATTCAATTATTGTCTGATATTTGTGAATTATAAAAATGCAAACTTCTAAAAAAAAAAAAAAAAAACTCAACCAGAAATTCAAATAGAAGAAGTTAATTAAAATGTTTTCGATTACTGGCCAACTATACCATCTTTTTTGTTTCTGTTATTGCAGGGAGATATGAAGAGAATTATATGATAAGTATTGAACTGAATTAACAATAAAATCGATTTCTTAGAAATATTCGGCAGTTTTTTTTTTTTTGTGTCATTTCGCATTTTTCATGGCCGAATACAACTTCTCTTTTCCAACGCTTTTAGAAAATTCTTTTACTTTAAAATATTTAATTATTTTTTTTTCTAAAAGTACATGAAAATTTTTAAAATTACAATTTATTATGTTAATTAATAACTTAAAAAATAAATGAAAAAAGAACCTTAACAATAGATATTTAACCTCTTTAGGTCGAAAAGTGCTATCTATGTCCATTTGCATTCGCAGTACCGTTTAACAAAATTATCACATGAAATAATCAGATGACCCTGGCTGACCTTACAATATTAATCATTCATCTCTTAAATTTCCAATAAGCGACAATGTTTGCATTATCGATAAAATAGTTCTCATCCAAAAATTAATAAAACTTTTGCACTAAAAATTAATTTAAATTTAAAAAAAAAAACTTAAATCCTCTACTTAATACCTTAGCCTAAATTAAGATTTTGGCAGTTCGAATTTGGAAACTTTTCAAAGAAATACAAATGATCAATAAATATTCATTCATTAATTTTATACATTGCAATAAATCAATTCTAATTTTTGTGGATTGCTTCATCATAATACTTTTTTAATAATATTTCATTCATTTCAAAGTTTTTTGCTAATTTTTTTTCTTTTTTTAAGCTCATTCTATGAAATTTCATTTTTAACGAAATAGCGATTAAGTGAAAAATTTTGTATTAAATCAAAATTTATAACTTCATATATTCAGCACTATCATATTATCTATACATTTCATAACACTGATTGCCATTATTTTACAATTTTTTACTAAATTTTATTCAAAACATACTGCTCAATTAATCATAAAAATATTAAATTCTGATTCTATTCTGAATTCACTTTTATATACATGATTAATTATTATTTGAATTAAAAAAACTAAAAAGGTATTGCTATGAATCATTTATGTATTGACCGATATTTTTTGTTCAAATTTTATTTTTTTTTCTCCGAAAAAAATTTTTTAAACGTTTAATAGAAAAAGCAAAAAAAAAAAAAAAGAAAAAAAGAAAAAAAGAACAAAATGTGGATTATTTTAAGTATTAAAAGAGTATTAAAAGTTTATTAGAAATAAAATGTTGAAATAAATTAAACAACAGGTTTTTTTTTTTTTTTTTTGTTGCTAACGTTTATAATCGAAAAGTACATTATTTTAGAGTTTTTTAAGTGAAAAAAATTTATAACCTTTAGTTTAATCAAATATTTTTGAAGAATGAAAGAAAATGAAAATTTTGATCTTAAATATAGAAAACTTGTTCTGCTATTTAAAGTAATTTGAATTAAAATCATAAAATAAGGTATGAATTATTCAGGTTATTTGTAAGATAATCAAGAGGAGAAAAAAATTTAATTTAAATAATGAGAGAGAAAATTTTCCGACAAATAATTGGAGGATTTAATAGAAAAATATTTCAATAAAAAAAAGGAAGTGTAATACGTAGAACAGATATATTCATCCCAAAAATGCTCGAAATTTGACTTTTTAATGTTAAATAATAATATTTGTAGAATATAAATTAGTGCAATAAAAGGAAGAGAAAATTTATCAAACTGATAATTTTTTGTTAAGCATATGTTTAAAATTGATAATTTTGCATGCACTTTAAAAAATGCAAACAATCAATCATATTCCAATACATTTTAGATTAGAAAAACATTAAAAGATGAAAGATTTGTGGAAATTAAAACATATAAAACTATTGTAAATCATAGCCTATCATTCATTTTTTCGATTGTAAATATAAATTTTAATTTTTTTTTGCATAATCAAAAGAAGAACAAAGTGCAAGTTTATATTAGAATCATTCTTAAAATGAATTTAAAATCTTTTTTTTTTTTTCCTTTCAATATTTTGCAAAAATTTCCTTTGTTGTCTTTACATAATGTAAAATTTTTATATGTCAAATTATTGAAAAAAAAAAGTTCACTTTTTCTGTAAACTTTTTCCAACCAAAAATAGTCCATCATATTTGAAAATAACATATTTTTAAGTAATATATCACAAAAGAAAAAAAAAAGACAAGGAAAAAGAAAAGAATCGTTGGAACAAAAAACTTGGTAGATAGTAAATATATATGATAAAGATTGCTTTAATAAGTAAAAAAAAAAAAATAAGTAATACTTTTTAAATAAGTTTTAAATAAGTCAATAAATATTAGACATCCTAAAAAAATATATTATAGCGTAATTTTAGTAAATGTATTATATTTGCCTATAATTGGGAAAGTATTATGAAAAACGAACTTTTGAAAAATGCTGACCTTGAGCTATCACAAATTAGCAAATGACTTTTAATTTTTTTTTTTCCTTCACAAGTTCTCTTGCATTTTTCATGATGACATTTTGTAAAATTGCTTAAAAAAAAAAAAAAAAAAAACTGCTTTAATGTATTTTTGAGAAAAAATGAGTGCAAATTTTTCGATAAATTCAATGAATAAAGCGGAAAAATTTTTTCGAAATCATTTCTAATATATTATAAACGATGAATTTCTTGTTTGAAATTGAGAAATTTTCAAAAATTTGCATTTGTGATAATATTTTAGAAATTCCGGAAGAATAAAAAAATGAATTGGAAATTTCAGAGAACAAAAAAGATTAAAACAATTGCTGACAATATAAATTTTTCCATGTGCAATACATTTTGTTCCATAATAGCAGTTCATCCTGATTACTTTATCCTGATTTATCCCGATATTTTCATATATATAAATGAACAAATCATATTTGAATATCTTCCTCAAATTCATAGCTATTTCTAAAAAGTTATTCTACACTTAACAAAAACACTATAAAATATTTTACTTTTATTTTTTCATATATTTCTATCATATTTTATACCATCCTATTTTATCCTATATTTAATTATAATAAAAAAAAAAGCTAGATAATGTTTTGTTTTGAAGTAAATTTTAAATTGAAATTTTTAGCTTACCCATGCAAGTTTACTTCCATGCGATGTGACACTATCTGAAAATGCCGAATAAGGCCAAGTTACTGGAAAAATTTTAGACCGTGGAATATTCGATCGTAACATTTCCATTTGAGTATTCAAATGTCTATCGAATTCATTATTATTCGTATTTATTGCTGCTGACAATCGCATAGATCCGTTGTTGGTGACAAAATTTCGACATCTTTCCGAGCAAATAGTGCAAAATTTTCGAGTTATATCAATCGGTGGCGTTTTTGTGTGAAAATATGCACGATGCCAATTTGTAAGTTGCAAATTTGTTCGAGCTGATCGAGATATTGGTGCATCAACATAGGAGATACGTGGATAATTAACGCAAGATTTTACGACTTCTTTTGCTGGAAAAACTGCAGGAGATATTTTAGATCTGGTTAAATAACAATTAACCTTGTCAATAGTTGGATAAATTGCTGCTACAGTTCTTTTTGGTCGAGTAATAATAGATGATGGCAATTTTGCTGGATATAAAGATGGATTATAACTTGTTGCTGATCGAATATCATTTTGAATTTTTCGTTGTAATGATGGGATAGAAAGAATTCTAGGGCATTTAGAATTAATTTGTGATGATATTTTAGCTTCCGATAGTAGTGATGATTTTTGAAATTGTGATCGATGAAGAAATTCAGAAGCATTACTGCTAATATAAGGAAGTTCAAATTTTACATGTTTCTCAGTTTTTTTCATTTTCCGGACGAATTTTGATTGAATTATTTCGGCGCGAAAAATGAAAAGAATTCGGAAGATTCAAAGGTTAAAATTGCAGCAAAACAGCAAAGATGGCAAATAGCAACGTTTGAATGAAATCGTAGCCTAAATATAGATGTCTGTCACTTGTATGTGTCGCAGAGTTTTCATGAAAAGTTTCTTCTCTCTGTTGGATAATGTTTTCCTGTTCGTTTCCCCTTTTAGTTCAACCCCTTTTTTCTGCAAAATATCTTAATGACAGCAATGATAACGAGTAAGGAAGGAAGAAATGGGAAAATGTATGGAGCAGAATGAAAATAATTACTGAACAACTGCTGACGATGATGATGATGATGATGATGATGATGATGATGGTATTGTAAATGAAAAATAAGACTGTATTGCCAACAATGATGTGTTTACTTGTTGTTGAAATTGCTCGCTATAAATCAAGAATTCTTGGCCTCATCCTATCCTACTAATTACCCCATTTGATATCTAATCAGGTAAAATTAAAATGGCTCTAACTAAGCAATTATTTCAAGGTATGAATTTGAACAAGTAAAATCATTGATCAATAATATCGACATTTTACGCTTTGGTACCCATTTGGCAAAAGCAATCTTTTCGAAGGTAACGATGAAGAAGAGATATTGTTAGTGGAATTGATGGTGCTATTCTTTGAAGTAATATCGATGATGATAATGATGATGATGATGATGAAGATGGTAATGATGCTGATGAAAATGTTGTTTAAAGGTGTATCCTACCTATTTCCTTTCTTTTTTGAACAACAACGACAACATATCGTCCCCGAAAATAACTATTAAAATGAATCAGAGCTTCTTCTTTTTCTTTTTTTTTTTTGCAATGACCTTAACAATGATGATGAGCTGTTGCTGGTAGTAACAATGATATAATAATGATAATAATAATGAATGGGAGTGATGATAATATTGATGATAGTATGATAACCATCAGCTAATTAAGTTAATAGAAATTTCCAAAATTCAAATGATGGAAGAAAATGAAAAGCGAGTCACTTGATGAATTAGCAAAAATGAAATGATGCAAGAGATGGTCGGGAAAACGAATTTTTCATTTCTTTTTTTCCTTAATTTATCATTTTTCATTTTTCTGCAATGATCAGATATATGCGTTTAAGATGAACAAATAAATGCAAATGCTAACAATAACTGTAAAAATTTATAGCAAAATTTCATGCTTTTTGAATTTGAAATTTTTTTGAAAATAATTTTCGAATTTTTGAAAAAAGTTTAAATGTGTAAAATAACAAAAGTTTTCCACAATTGTAGCAAGATAGGAAAAATTGAAAGAATTATTTTACTTTGAAATTCGAAAAATTGATTCGAATATTTATAATTTTTTCGGATGCTATAAAATAAGTATGAAACCATTTCAGATTTCATCCGAAAGGTGTAATTTTGTTGTTGATTTAGTGAAAAGTTCTCTTAACTTACAGCATATGTCATTTTTCTGGCTTTTTTTTCAAGTATCATAAAACTTGAAATTTTTGTATACCCTGTAGAGAATAAAATGAAAAATTTCTTACAGACTGCAGTCCAATCAATCCTTTTTTTTTTTTTTTAGAAAAAAATAAGAAAAAGCATTACTAAATAATAGAAATAAATATTTATGTACTAAAAATGAAATAAATATTTATGACCAAAGAACAAAACAATAATGAATAACATTTGCTTCAAATAAATGCAATCTTAGTTTTCCTAAATTCACGTGAGTACATAATTCTTTCAAAGAAAACTGAATATTTCAAAAGTTCATCATTTTCTGATAATTGACGTGAAATGACTGAAATGTTCAAATACATTCAGTGTACATAGATTCATAAATCTTATGGCTTCACTTATTTTATTCTCCAATAAAAATTTTCACTGATAAAGAAAAGAAAAATGCTTACTTTTAGGTAATGTAATACAGGATGAAACATATGTGGTATGAATATATAATAATTTAAATGAAATAATTCTAATAGATATTTTGCAAAAATACAATCAAATTTTAAGGTTAGTTATGTAAGATTTAGATAAATTCATTGAAATGGAGAAATATGAGTTGTTTGATCACAGTTATTTGATATGATCAAAATTGAAAAGTTTGTCCAAAAAGAGAAGCGATAAAATTTTATCACCATTTGTAATACTAGAAGATTTGTTGTAAAATTACCATTAATTTATCATTAAGTAAGCAAAAAGGAAATTTTAATGAAATTTTTATATATGAATTTTTTTTCTTCAAAATGATATATTTTCTATTTAATGATATAATATTGGAATGGTTTATAAAGCCATATAATTTTGAGATGATGAAAAATGCCGAACAGAGGATAGTAATGGAAGAAATGAAATTTTTGAATTTTCGAAAATTATCTTCAAATTAAAATTAAGAAAAGCTAAAAACAAAAGTTCGAATTTCACAGAAAAAAAAAAGAAATAGAAAGTAACGAAAAGCTTCCACTTTAAAATCAAGAAAGAAGAAACATAACTGATTGTGTTATGTTCTGAAATTTTTTTGCAATTAAAAAAACTTCTCTTAAAAATTAAGATGAAAAGTCATAAACAAGCTCAAATAAATATAGAAATTATAATCGAAAATTTCAAAAAAAAAAAAAAAAAAATGACAAATAGGGAAAATTTTTTTTTTTATTTTTGAAATTGAAAAAGGCGATCAACTGACTAAAAGCAATAATGGCTTTCAATTCTTTGTGCTGGTGTACTTTTAGTTTTATTTTGCTGACAAATGCAATGTAACATTCATCTAAGTTTCTTGTGCCTTCAAAATAGTCATGTAAATTTCGACAATATTGGGAGGAATTATTGATTAAATAGGATCTATAAAAAGTTCAACCTATAAAAAGTTACGTGAAGAAGTTTATTCTAATGATAAATAGTCTTTTTATATGAATTTGTTTTGCTTTACCAAGTGATTATTCATCATCATCTCTATTCTATTCTATAGAAATAAAAATATAAATGTTTGTTGTAGCTTTTGACACAATGTTGCAAATTTTTCACTAAGTCATTTGGTATTTTCATGCAACGTTGCATTCGAATAGGCGCGTGTTTTTTTATATAAATATATCTACTTTTTTTGTTACCTATCACACCTGTGATAGATAAAAGTAAGTGAATAGGATATTTTTCTTTATTTGGACTAGCTGGATTGACCACGCGAAGCATGGCCGGTACAGATACTTCAAAATATTATCATTATTGTTTCATTTTTGCTTTCTGTAGGTTTAACATGTTTTTTTCTTGCTTATCAAATAAATGAGAATTTTAACAGTCCAAAAGACTGTTTACTGCTGCTACAACAAAAAATTTTACTTAACAAATAATTTCTTTTTTTTCAAATGACTTTCAAATTATATATGTATCACTCTGATAATTTCTTCCACTCCCAGGAAATTGTGCTTATTATATGAAAACTGCTAAAATTCATAAATGATATTTTTCTTTAAATTAAAAAGAATTAGAATATCATCTTCTTCAATTCATAATTATTTGTTCAGTGATAAATTATTTAAAAGTGAAACGAAAATTGAAGAAAATAAACTTTCAATGGAAAAATAATATATTTTTAAGACTTATGTTTGAGAAATATTGAAAATAGAAATTAATTTTTCGATCTTAAATTTATGATACATTTCAATATTTCCTTTCCATCAAAAATTTTTCCTTAAAAATTAAATTAAAAGTGAAAATTTTAAATCAATAGAAACCACTAAATGATTCAGGTAAACCGAATGATTTAATCACAATTCATCATTCTCGTGAATTAGTTTTCAGATGATTACATGCTTATTACGAACTGATTCGTTGTTTAAATGAAACGAAATTTTATAATTATAATGAAAAAAAAAATTAACAAATATGATCTTTTGAAATAGTTTTTAAAATTTTGAAAATTCATCTAGACTCAAATAACAGGTATCAACAATTTTCTTTCTTCTTTCTTTTCCTTTCTCTACCGCTTTTCCTCCAATTCTTTTCTCATTTTTATATTTACATAATGAAAAAGCAATTCTTTAAATGAAAACAGTTTCGAGAAATTTGTGAAGAGAAAAGAAAGAGGTAAACTGTGATATGATTTATGATCCATTTATCAAAGAAATTCCGCGAAAAAATACTTTTCGACAGTCTTAATTTCTTTTTGAAAAATAAATTTCATTTCTCTCATTTTTTTCTGGCAAGAGAGGTGAAAGGGCAAAGGATAAAGAGCAAAAATATCTCATCATAAATTGTTTCTAAAATTGAGAATTCAACGTATTCAACGGTGGTTGCGTTTACAATTTGAACAGAAAAAGCAATCAAATCGAAGAATGTAAGAATACTTCAAGAAGTTTATTTCTTTGAAACATAAAGAGGAAATACTGTAACTTGAACAATTTTTATAAACTTTTTGATAATGAAATAAAAACGCTTTAAATTAATACGCTAAACTATCAAAATGAAAAAACTTAACACCAGTTAATGTTAAAACTTTTCCTTTAACTTAGATAATCGGAACAATGATGAAACGATAAAAGATAACCGGAACAATGATAAAACGATAAACTTGGAAATTCTGACTGAAATAATTCACTGTTTAAGAAATGCTATAGTTGAAACAATCAGTGATCATAAAATTTACCGTAATCATTAAATTCTTGGTAGCTTTAAGTAGTCATAAGATTTGATGAAATTTTTGAAATTCTATGAAAAAAAAAGTTTTAAATTAAATAAAACATTTAAAATAATTAAAAATAATT
Organism: Onchocerca lupi; assembly: GCA_028564675.1. Classification (NCBI taxonomy): domain Eukaryota; kingdom Metazoa; phylum Nematoda; class Chromadorea; order Rhabditida; family Onchocercidae; genus Onchocerca; species Onchocerca lupi. The sequence continues at coordinate 25,139 of JAOVVO010000320.1, read as the reverse complement.
TCATATTATGCGAAATTTTTCCAAAAAATAGGTATATTTTTTTGGTAGAAAAAATCTGTCGATTTAAAAGAATGTTCATATTTGTAATGTTTCATTAAAAAATACAAATAATTTCTGAAACTAATTAATTGCTTTCAATGCCTATACAAATATCATCATAAATATAACCTATCGAAATTACTCTCAATTCCGTAATTATTTAGGTATTTTGTTATTTTGCTAAAAAGAAAACAAAGACAAAAAGGAAAAAAAAAACTTATTGTTTTTTCAAAAATTGAAAAAAAATTTTTTTAATTTCAAATGTTATGAAAACTCTTAAATTTTTGATTTAATTTATAAACTATTTGATTTATGGAAGAGTTTGCTCATATTTTGCTTCTATGCCCTTATATGATGAAAAATAAACATTCCCATAAAAGATAGGATAAAAATGTAATTAACTGTATGGATTAAAGTGAATAAGTAAATTTGAAATTGATAAAGTTTGATTCGTTAAAATGTGGAAAGTTTTACTGATGACATTAATGCTATCATCAAAATTATCAGAGCCAGAGAGAATTCTCAGATAATCGCAAGTTAGCTTCATACGAAAGAAAATATTATTTCCAGAAAAAAAAAAAAAAAAAACTTTGTTAACATCTGTAGTTCAGACTATCAATATTGATCAAAAAAAAAAAAAAAAAAGAAGAAACTTCCAATAAAACTTTCAAAAAAGAAATTCACAGATAGAATTGAAAATAGCATTAAATGCAGTATTGATGCGAAACTAATATGATAATAATATGTATCATAATCAAACGATAATAAGCTCAAATCAAAGCTATTAATGTATGAAAATTTTAATGCTTGCTTAATTTCCTTGGGAAAAAAATTGCAAAAAATTTTTGAAGAGAAAAAAATCTTCGAAATTTATTTGTCAAAATTTATAAGCATATGAAATATTTATTTACATAAAATTACTAATATATAACAAATTCATAAACTAATAATTTTATAGTGAAGAAATTTTGGATAAAAATTTTTCATACTGTAAATCTTTTAATCAAAATCAATCTTGTAATCATTTATACGTCATATATTAACTAATATTACCGATATTATCTAGTATTTTAGCATCAATTTTAATTAATTTAATTAATTTTCAATTAATTTTTTTAATTAATTTTAATTGATTTTCAATAATTTTAATTCAAATAATTACTGTTATTAACATTAGTATAAGTATCATTTAATTATAGTAACTATTACGCAAATGCGTATCATCAGTTCCTTAAAATGTCGTAATTAACAGAAATTATAAAGATTTAATCATTTGAAAAAGAGGTCAATATCATAAAAATATTTATGAGAGTAGACCTGTAGCGCACTATCAACTATGATTTAAATTAAAATATTTAATAGAAAGGATAATTGTTGAGTTGTAAAATAAATGAAATTAAACGAAATGAAATTAAACAAGAATTTCTAAAAACATGAAAATAATCAATGATTAAATTTTACAAATCAAAATACACTATCGTTGATATTTTTCAAAATACATTCATTGGAAAAAAAAAAAGAACAAAATTTAAATTAAAAAACAATTCCTTTCACGGATAATTTTTTTTTTTTTTTTTTTTTTAATAACAACTTGTTGCTATTATGAAGATTCATATACATAGCTTAATTAGCATTCTTTCGAAAATTTTACAATATTTAAAAACTTGAAATTTTTCGTTTTTTTTTTAAAACTTCACAACTACAACTGATTTTTGGATGTATACATCTTATAAGATTTTAAATTATTTCATTTATTTTCCCATTTTTGCTCAGTTTGATTTCAGTTAGACAAATCATTGATATTTTTGACGAATTTTTTTTTTTTTTTTTTTTTTCAAAGTTGCAACAAAATATCCCTTTGATCCTTTTTAATTAAATGCTCAAATTTTTTGGCAATGTAATATGATCGTTCAAAAAAAATTTGATTTTAGCTTTACTAATAGTATTTGAATATATTTCTGAGTTCATCATGAAATAAATTGCCACATATAATTATAATCTAGCGAAGAAATTTTTAGATTAATTGTTGCACATTTTATGCAACATAAATTAACGATTGGAAAATTCATAAAATAAAAGACGAAGAAAAAAACAATTAGGAAAAAATTCAATTTTCTTTTGCTTATTTTAAAATTTCAACTTAGCTATCACAGATTTGTTTTAGAATTTCAGAAATTTTCTAATAGCTTTAATTATAAATGCATTCTTAAATTATCAGCAATATTGGCTTCTTCAAATTAACGCATTATGTGCAAATACACGCAAATTTTATCAATTTATTTTCAGTTTTCCATGCTTAATCAAACATTTTGAATTTCAAAAAAAAAAGAAAAGGAGGGAACATTGCATTGTTATAAATAAATCTTTTGAATGGTGAAATTGAATTTAAAACAATTTTAAAAGCTTAATGTGATCTTTTCTTTCGAAAAGGCTACTTCGCCGAGTATCAGTTAAAATTTTGAAAAATTTTTTGCACTGCATAAATTGTTTGAAATAAAATATTCAAATTTGAGTTCAACCATGAATTGGAAGAGGAAGAGAGAAAGGGAGAGAAAGATTATGTTCATTCTGTCAATGATACTTTTTAAATAATAGCTAAAATTATATTACTAAAACATTTCAATGAGGAAATAAATACTTTTGTAATTTAAAAATCTAAATTTGAAGTAATCTTTGCAACAAAGCATAAAAGAAGTGAAGAAATATGTAACAGATCATGAAATTATTTTGATAAAAAGAATTGTAAAATAGAAGACATCAATCTTGAATTTAATACTTTTTTTTCCATTTGAAAATAATTGAAAACTATACATGGCTAGTGAGCTAAGAATTGAAACAATTCAAATTCATATTTGAGAGAATAATTAAAATATAACTGAAAATTGCTTCCAAGAATTATTTCCAGAGTGTTGCAAATTTTCTAATTTACAAAAAATACGGAAGAATATTCACGAATATTCTTTCATAAATTTGTTATGAAACTTCTTGAATCGTTCCAATACATCACGCAATACATTTCCTTGTGGCAATATTGTTATCCTGAAAAATAATAATAATCAGAAATTAAAAATTAGTAATATTAAAACAATATACGATGAATTATTTCATTGAAGATTAAAATTATAACACTTTGAACTCTCTATAACAGATACGTATTGGAACAAATTATTGTATATGTTGCGTCAATTCAATTTTAAAAAGAAAAATAAAAATATACAAAAAAAAAAAAAATTGAATTAACCGAAAATGATATGTTCCAGGTTTTTGTCCAAAACCACTTCCAGGTACCACACAAATACCATTACTTTCAAGTAACTGCATTGCATAAAAGAAATCTGCTTCCTGATTCAATGACTGCAAAATTTCAAAAATAAACTAAGCAAAAATAAACCAGAAACAGAATTTATAAATTACTGAAAAGAAAACTGCACTAAATGGTGAAAAATATAAGCTACTGATTTTTGCTATTAAAAATGCAATTCTCCCATTTATAATCAAGTCTTTTGTTATAGTATCATAATTAAATGTTATATTCATCAAAATAATATGATTGTAATAAAAAGAGCAAGAATGACAAAAAAATCACTTCGATGAAACTTGAAAGTTGCAAAATTCTAATTTAAAAAGAAATAAATTAATTAATTTGCTAACTTTAGCTTTATCGATTGCTTTCTGAGGCATCTCGATACGCGGGAATGCATACATTGCCCCCTGTACAGGATTACATTTGATACCATCCATGGAATCAAAAGCTTCATAAATTGCTTTTGCACGATCTTTCAGTGAATTTAATATTGTCGTCTTCTCCTGTAATGAATCACATAATTATTCAATTTTGGCTGGCAATTTTTTCTATTTTTTGGACAAAAAGATTTTTTTGAAATGACTCTTTACCTGTTGATTAAAATCAGACAGAAATACGAATATATGTATTTATTAAAGAGTAATTAAACATTTAATTAATGCTATATTTCTTGAATCAATCAAAAAATGCTACCTCTAACCATCGATCATATGAGGGTTCACCTGGTTGTGGTGGTTTTACCACACAATCAATTGCGCACTGCAAAATAAAAAAGCGTTTAATTAAATTTAAAAGTGATCAAAATTTCATTTAAAAGATTTCAAACTAAATTTAAAAGCGATCAAAATTTCATTTAAAAAATTTCAAAATGACTATTGTATGTCATACCTGTCCAAGTACAGTGGAACAAAGTTTTGCAGAAATCATTTTTTGCAGATTACTCAAAACATCCGAATCTATGTTTACCAATTCAACATATCCACCTCTCAGACCACATTCACCCATATATCCTTTTGAGCATGAATGAAATGAGCATAGTTCCATTCTAGGAGAAAAAGTTTCAATCTTTTTTTTCTTTTTTTAAAATTACTATTAACTCTAAATTTACTTATTTAGTAAAGTAACTAATTTAGTTATAACTTACTGCGAAAATGGTTTACCCATTGATTTCATTACTGATTTGAAACTGTGAAATTTCAGATTCTCTTCATAGATATTATCTTGATATACCTGCAAATATGAAATTTATGAATGAAGAAAGTGTAAAATGCATTTATTAAATTTAAAAATCAAATTTGCAATTTCAATTTTCATTTCGATGATAAGACAAATTATAACAATAATGACAGTCATTTATTATCATAAATTTGCAAATATTTATTTATTTCTGAAATTCTTTTTTTTTTGAAGAAAGACTATAAATATTTTGAGAAATCAATAAATCAAAACCTAAACAGATGAAGCAATTAATCAACCAGTGGAACAAATAATGATAAATTGAAGATAGAAAGAATGTCTAATTTTAAATTTTCAATTTTCTTCAATAATTTTTGACTTTGCATAATCCGAAACAAAAAGAAGCATTTCAACAGACTCACCTCATCAGCCAATAGAAACAATTTTTTCTTGTAGGCAAATTTGATAATTTCTTCAACATTATCTCTGGACAAAACTTGCCCTAAAATAATGAAAGTTGGCTTTCTTGCAATCCTTCCTTAATTTAAAAATCAGTTCAAAAAGTATCCGTATTTTTCTTTTCCAAATCAGAAATTTTCCAAAATTTCAGCAGGGAATTTTAAATCGAAATGAAAGTGTTGCATTTTGAAAACGCTCCTAGAAAGTAACAAACAATAAACACTTCGAAAGTTCTTATTTGCTCATTACTTTGTCTACCTGCTTATTTAACTATTATTTTCTTGTTTAATTTGTTTAACAAACTTGAACTTTTATATATGAGGACTTTCAATTCACTTATTTCTCTGTTTCTTGCTAGATTAACTGTGTTTTATCGATCTTATAATCTGAAACTTATAATATTTCAAAAAATTTTCGAAATTTTTCAATTTTTACTTTATTGTTTCATCAATTTCACAAGACTTCTTCATTTACTATTTTACTGCTTCACTTACAGAACAATTTGCTCATTAATTAATGATTCGAATTCAGTTCTCGAAAAAAAGGAGATTATGCATACCTGTTGGATTACCAGGATTGATAACACAAAGCACCTGAGTGTTGAATTCATCCAAAGATTTCTTATAGGCCTGTTCAAGCTCGTCAATGTCCAGTGCCCAATTATTACTTTCATCCAAATAATAGCCTACCTTAGCATGTTATATTCATGATAATCATCCTAAGTAATATTCAATAAATTTAAAATTTTCATTTTCAAAATTGGAGTAACATAAATTTTTATACCTTATATGATCATTCTATCGTTTACTGTCTTATAACTTGAAATCATTATTTTTTTATAAAATTAAAATCAATATTAACTAACCATTCCAAGGCCAAATTCGGCGATTGTTGCAGAGTAAAGAGGATATTGTGGAATTGGTATCATTATACCCTTTTTCTTCTTATTATTATCCTTATCAATGAATAATTTCAAAATATTCTGAAATTGAATTCCAAGAGAAAAAAAAAAAGAATTTCAAGATCACATTTACAATATTTTGGAGATTATAAATGAAAAGATCGAATAAAATATCCAACATTTGATAGGCAAAAATCAAATAATATAGAATTAAAGCCTTTATTGATGGTTTATCAATATGAAAGTTGTGATGTTAAAGTCAAGAACGAACTATTTCGATTAGATCGAGAAGAGAAATTTATATCACTTTTTGAAATTATAAAGTAATAAATTTTCAGCAAAATGACAATTTTATTGAGGATTTGGAGACGAAAAGTATGCCTTTCTAACAAATTGATTATTTGCTTGGAAAAAATATTTTGTTAAAAGAAAAAAATTTTTTCGCCCATTAATGTCTCCAATTTCTGGAAGTTTACAGCAATATTCAAGTTCATACACGTATGCCTTCCGAAGCTCCAGCTGATAAAAGTATATGCTGAGGATCGGATGGAATACCGCCATCTCGACGAGTGATAAATTCTGCTACATGTTTTCTGATAATTTCAATGCCACTGCTATTGCTGAAATTTTAAAAGTTTATTACATTGACTCATTCTCAATGCATCATTCTAAATGCGACTGACAATCTAAACAAATTATTCAATCTTAAATTGATCTCTTTCAATGATAATTTTATGATTCCAATACTTTTTATATATCATTTATTCTTCAAGTATTTCAAATTCTAACATTATATTTCCTATCACATAACTCATAAAATGTAATTACATGATAATTTAATCTATATAAATAAAAATATAAATGTTCATTGATACTTGCCATACAACGTTTCAAATTCTCCACCGATTGATTTGAAATTTTCACACAACGTTGCATTCGAATAGGCGCGTGTTTAAGAACTTTCGAAAAATTTAAAGATTCTGAACAAACGAACATTTATATTTTTATTTATATGGACTAGCTAGCTAATTATAACTAAGTTAAAGGATAAAATAAGTTAAAATGAAAAAGTTTAAATCAAGTTTTAACAGAATTTAAATTAAAATAAAAAAAATTGCAAAATTCACTACCTGTAAGAACCAATGCTATGTCCAGCACATCCACTAAGCAGCAATTCTGCCCGTTGTCTAACGTCTGATGGATAATTAGCAGAATTTATTAATGACGGATCATTTACACATGCCAAAACCTGCATGTCAAATTATTTCAAATGCATGCTGCATGCTTAATAGCAGTTTTCGAAAACATTCAATAGTGAATACCATTTTTTTAAACCATCAAAATATTTATTAAGTATTTTTAAATTAAGTAAATAATAAAGTAACTGATAGATTATTTTGGATTACTGATGGATAATAAAATTTAATTTTTTAAATTTTACAGCTAACTTAAATTTTATTATAAAAATAATTCAATTTCTTATCTTTACCCTTTTAACCCGTTCATGAATACTTAAAGGACATTTCTTATCTTTACCCTTTTAACCCGTTCATGAATACTTAAAGGACAAGAGAGAGAAGGAGGAAGAGAGATGAAGAGAGAGAGGGAGTCTAAGGACGAATGAATTAAATGAAATAATTTAACAATCATTAACATTTCGTTTTTTTTTTTTTATTTTTTTTTTTTTAATTTTTTGACGAGTTGGCTCTAATGAATATTTGCATAATCATTAGAGAAAGAGATAAATTTAGCAATTTCAATGCAGCAGCAAAACAAAAAATTTTCAATTAAAAATATAAATTGAAAATTTCAAACCTGTCGGATAAAACTGATCGGTTTTTGACCCATCGCATGAGCATCACCAATATTTGCTTTAATAACATTACTAAATGATTTTTTTATTCCCTAAAATTAAAGAGCTTATCATGTTGTTGCATATAAAACAAACTGTTGAAAATTTCATTTAAATTCTTTTTCAAAATTTTTTTTCTTTCATTTTGCATCATATTTTTTCCATCAAATCATCATTTGAATATTGTAGGTTATGAAAACGGTATTTCAGTACTTCCGGAAGTTTGAAAAAAAAAAGAAAACTTAACCAAATAGGAATGTAATGAGTGGGAATAGACTAATTAAGAAAAGTTTAGCGTATTCAATTTTAATGAGAAGCAAGATTTATATTCGGCAGAGAACTTGATCAACAATTTGAAATACACTGAATTGAGTGAACAAACTTGATTATATTTTCAACTTTTACTTTACATCCGTCATGAAACAGTATTCTATTCTTATTCCGTTAAATTATTTGGTAAAATTATTAAAAAATATATTCTGAAGCAATTTTTTCATTTCAAATTAATTATATTGATTAATGAATTCGAAAAAGCATATGCTCTTAAGAATAATCAATAATGAGCATGAAAAAATAAAATTGTAAAAAATCAAATCTAAATATAAATAAATTAGCTGCGATGAATTAAACCATCGATTTTACAATCTTATGATTTCGATTTTGCGATCTTTTTTCATATTGGTTTCTCAGACTTAATCATATTGGAATGGAACATTAGGAATAATTTTAAGTATGAATAATTCAGTTAAAATTTAAAATAAGAGAAAAAACTGAAATTAAGATTCATCAGATCTTTTTTTTTTTTTTTTTTTGTTTAAGAAAAAAATTATTGAAAGGAATTATTTGTTGCTCGTTTATTTGAGCATAGATTGAATTAATCTTAAAATTGATTGAAATTTAATTTAAAAATAACCTTATCTAACTCTTTTTCGATATCCATAGCACGCATAACTAATGGACCACGGACAGCATATTCCATCGTGATAACATCAGGATTCAAATTTTCTAATGTAAGAATATGATTTGCTGAAGCCATTGAAGGAATTTGTTGATGATTTTGATAATGTTGTTGTGAAAAAGTTACAGATAATGATAATGGCCTAACAGAATTCGCCATAACCAATGTCTTTCGAGTAAAAATAGTATTCATTCTAAAATTAATTTAATTGAAAATATTCATATCATTTTAATGCATAATCTTATCATATACGATTAAATATTAGAATGTTAATGTAATTAAATTCTTGCTTTTATTCATTTCTTCATTTGAATATATATTCCTTTATTCAAATACATATTCAATTTAATATTTCTTCCTCATTTATCGAAACAAATAAATTTTACTTCAATTTTTCATGATTTTTGTTTATTATTTAGCAAATTTTGTCAGAAAAAAAAAAAAAAAAAAAAAAAAAAACAAAGATTTAAGCAAAAGATTTCATTCATCTGTAAAGATATCAGTAACAGAAAAAGAACTGTGCAATGTGAAATTGGAAATTTGCGCTTTTTTAATACAATATCCAAAATCGTGTATTGTATTAAAAAAATGGGAATTTAAAAAAAAAGAAAAAAACAGCTGGATTATGTTTATGTATTAAATAATTGTTTTATCAAATTGTTTTATCAAAAATTGGAATAATTGTTTTATCAAATTGAAATCATGATAATAATTTCAGAAATTTTATCTTAGATTTATTGAGAAGAAAATGAATGAATGAATAAAAAAATCTATATATCATATCATATTGATGTCCAATATTAGTTATATCGAATGATCAAAGATTAATTAATATAGGATAAAATTTACAAGAAGATAAAAATGATAGCATTATTGAAAAAAGATATGAATTGATAATTTCTAATCTTCTTTTTTGAAAGAGAAAAAGAAAGTTAGAGTTAAAATAGATATTCAAATTATAATTCATTTCAATGCTATTTCATAGTGAATAAGCGATAAGTGATATTTATTTACAATTTTTTCATTGAACGATATATTTACTCAACAAACAATCATTGTTTGTGATAAAACTCAACATAACGAATGGATAGGAATGGATGGATGGAAAGGAAGGATGGAGAAGAGTTTTCCGAGAAAAGCAATCGGAAACATTGAAAAATGATACTAAGGAAACAGCTATTTATCGATCGGTGACAACCTTCAGGAATAAATTAGTCATAGAAATAGCACTGCGTCTGTTGTACATAACAATAACCAACCATTATGTGCTTGCGATTAAGCATGATATTAATCGCAAATATATTTATCGCAAATATATGCCTTTTAAAATAATTAGAAATTATTGGCTTTAGATGCTATAATTCGATTATTTGTTTTATCAATGATAGCAAAAATTTGTATATTATGATCACTAAGTATTCTTTGATTTTCTAAAATCCATTTAATATTAGTATGCTTTTTTACTGCGAACTATTTATGAAACACTCAGTAATTTAAATAAACTTTCCATTTTTTTTTTTTTTTTTTTTAAAGAAAAAGAAAGAAAAATTCCGATAAGAATTTCATAAAAAGTTTGTGTAAAATAAAAATTACAATTTATAAAATTAGGCTCAAAAAAAAAAAAAAAAAAAAAAAAAGTAATATCTGAAAGTCAACGCTATCTATCAAAAGATCAATCCTATTTTGAAGAGGGAAAATATTTCTCACTTCTCATTTTTCTCCTATCTTATCTAAGAAGAAAAAGAAAAAAAAAAAAAACGAAAATCGAATCGAAAAAGCAAGATGGAGTAGCATAAACAATGATTAAAGTTTGAAAACAACCAAATAGCAACTATTAATTTCGTAAAAAAAAAAAAGTTTTAATAAATTCCGTTATGCAACTAACCAAAAACTTCCTGTTGCTATATTGCAAAAAAAAAAAAAAAGATTCTTTGAAAATTTTAAACATTTTTCATTTTTTATGCTTCTAATTAGTGATTTTCTCTTTTTTTCTTTTTTTATAAAATTTAATTTCCTATAAGAAAAAAATATTTCGAAAATTGCTATATCTTTTCTAGTATGCTTCGTTTTCATCAATATATTGAAATCGAATGAAACTAGAATGATGGATAAATGACAAGGATTTCTAATTCCTTTTTTTTTTCTTTTTTTCTTTTTAAATATATTTCATCAAGAAAAAAAGTGATATTTGAAGATTTCTTTTTCAATCGTCTCCTTTTTTTTTTTTTTTCTGATTTCGGAACAAACCTAAAAGTTTATCAGCTTATTTCGGAATTACCAATTTAGACTTGAAAAAATTTTTAAAGCCTTGTTCTTATAGCATAATTAATAGTAAACATATATAAATAATTTGATTATAATTTTATAATCGATATCTTTTACAATTCTTCATTTTTTTTGAGACGAAAGAATGAATAAATTGATTATCAAAAATATTGGATTGATTGATGATTTACATATTTGCCAGTAATAATTAAAACAGATCAAAAAGTTCTTTATGGCGGTAAATAGAAAATAATCATTGAATTAGAAAAGAAAGATGAAGTTTAAGATTTAACATTTGACAACTTGACATTCCGATTGTTGACATAATCTATGTTTATTATCGAAAAAAAAAAAAAAAAAAATTCTCGCAATATTCAAATGAATGCTCTAATGTTTATTTGTTTGGATTAATTCTCTTTTTCTACACAGTTTATTCTATTTTTTCTTTTCTTCCATATTTTATCATATTTTTCCTTTATTTTTACAATATTAATCCTATTTTTTTTTTTTTTTTTTGCCATTTCAAATCATATGAATAAACAACAAATGAATTTATGTTTCATTATGTTCAAATTTCAGAAACTGCTACATTTTTTTTTTTTTTTTATTTTCGCATTGTTAATCTTTCCAATTTTATTTTTTCATGCTATTAATCATCCCCCTTTTTTTTTTTTTTTTTTGAAGTTCTAATGTTTTGGGTTAAAAAAGCAGAACAATGAAATTTGATTTATTAATTGGATGAGAGTGGCAGATGGAACTGAAGCATAATAGATGAATGCTGTCTCAGAAAATAATAAAAAGGTTGAAAAGATAATCAATCATTCATAATGATTTATTTGGAGGAAAACAATTTTGAATCGATCGATATTTCTGCTGACATTGTGTTTCATAGAGATATCGATTGATTCAAATTTCTCAAACTTGCATGAAAAGCATGCTATATTGTTTGTTGCATGATGCGAATCTCCTAATGTAATAATTTTTTGATGAGATATTCTCTGATAAACCATGAGAATTTTCCGACGTGATATTTTTCAATAATACATACAGATATAGCATAGATATATCAATTTCTTGATAATTGTTCTGGATGATATGATATTCGTAAATTTAGTATTTAAGTTCAAAATTTGATAAAATACGAGAAAACCTTGTTATTATTAATAAAAGTAACGATGCAAATTACTGAAAAACTCGAAATTTTTGGAATCTTTAAACTAATTATTTTAATTTTAATTTTTAGTCATATCTTGATAATGAAATTGCAAGACTTACTGGAAATTTCAAAAGGAAAAATAAAATGATTAGGAGTGTTTTTAAAAAATTAATTACTAATCAAATTAGATATAGAAAATAAATGCATGAATCGAAAAGATATCAAGAAATATTTTTAAAATTGATAAAATTGATTAAATGGGATTTAAGAAATTCCGAAAAATCATGAAGAAGAGAAATGCTATAAACGAAAATGGATGATGCATCACTGTAATGAAACAAATTTTCTTCTTTTGTGTAAATAAAATAATTTGATTGCATTCCATTTAACAACTATTTATCTAAGCAATAAGAATTAAAAAATTGCAAAAGAATTTAAAATTATTCCATTTCAAATAAGTTCAAATTTTTTAGATAAAATTGAATTTTTAATGTTGAATACTAGAAATGATACATTTGAAAATATTCATTTTTAATGCTTTTATAAAAATGGAACTGAAGCGTTTAAAAAAAATAGTTGAGAATAATTTAAGCAAAATTTCTACGACAATTATTAAATACTTTATAACTTATAATATTGCATGAAGAAATTCAAAGAAAAAGAATTCTGTTAATAAAAAAAAAATAAATAAAATAAAAAAATAATGAAAACATACCGACAGGTGTAATAAATTATCATACGACTTGTGTCGAATTACTTTAATTTCGTAAACAATAAATGAAAGAAATTCAAAAATAATCGAATATCATTCATCAATTCTTTGGTTTAATGAAATGGAATAAGAATTTGAATTGTATGATTGGAAGGTATTGATTAACTAAATTTCGTCTATTACTTATTCAAATCAAAAACAGCAATGAGTAACGAGTAATTAAAAACGCAGTGATTATCATAATTAAGAAAGCGGCAATGTCATAATTAACGAAAATGGCAATAATGACGCAAATAATCGAAAGAACAACACAATAAGAAAGAAAAAAAGAAAAAATGAAATCATTAAAAGTTATTAATTTAAAAGGATTTTATTAAAAGAAAAAGAAGTTTAATTAATTAATCTAATTTTATATGATTTTTTGGAAAAAATCTAATAGTAGCAATATTTTTCAATTTTTTAAATCTCTTGATAAATTTTATATAAAAAATACACAGTCTTTTCACTAATTTCAATTTTGAAATTACTAAGTTCAAATTTTTTTTTCTTTTAAAATTTTCGAGATTATTAAATTTAAATTTTTTATTTCTTCTAAATATCATTTATATATTAATGTTCTCAAAAATAATGATGATGATTGTTAATTATCAACCAATTAAATTCACTTTCATGCTATATATTAACCTGAAATTGTTTACATCATTAAAAAATGAAATTCAAAAAACTTTTCTACTTATATTTTACATAGATAAAACGCTTGTTTTAGGAATTTTCGGACTAGTTTAAGCATTCGAATGCAACGATTTGTCGAAATTTTCAAATCAATTAGTGAAGAATTTAAAATATTTTGTAGCAAGTAACAACAAACATTTACATTTTTATTTATATGAATTTATCGGTATCTAAATTCAATTTATCAACGTTATCTATTTTCGTAAGTACAAATTGATTGACTGATTGAAAAAAAAAAAAAAAAATCGAAACTGATTAATCATTATGTAAATCTACTCATCAATTAAAGTAGAGAAAAAAATCAATAAAAATATTAAACTTTTTAAACCATACTAATTTGCAAAATTTTTAAAATAAATTTTCGAAAAGAAAAAAAAAAAGGGAACAAAAGATGTTTTCTAGACAGATGAAAGTGATAATCTTTGAAAATCAATTTTCCTGAGCAAAGATCACAACATTATACAATGATTTGCATCTGTTAAAAATCAAATATCACAATCGTTCGTTTCATTTTTTTTTTCCATCTTAACTAATCATTGTCTTCTTGATTTATTGAATAATTTAAAAGTTATACCCTATATCGTTGCCTTTTTCCCTTTTAATATAGTATGTTTCAAGATAGATTAGATGAATTAATGAAATGAATGATCAGAAAGAGATCAGTTCCGAGAAGATCAATTAAATGATTAGAAATAAATGAATTTCTTTCTTTAGCTTCTTAATATACTATTAAACTTAAAAGCTATTTAGTACAATTTCTAGATAATACTTATATCACTAAACAAATCAATATCCATTATTAGCCATCATTTTTACATCGGTTAATTTTATATGTTATCAATGAAATTTCATTATTTAATTCAATTTAAGCAAAAAAATTTTTAATAATTAAATAAATTTCAATTACAATTAAATGAATAAAAAGGAAAAGATATTGCAACTATTCCAAATAACAACCATTTCATTTCTTCTGTTTATCCACATTCAATTTATCACTTTTATCCCGGGTCCTTTTCTCAAATAATACATTTTACAATCAATCAGCACAGAATTGGAACGAAACATTGAGAAATTGGAACGAGACGTAAAACGTAATGTAAGAAATTAAATGAATACGTACGTGAACTTATCCATTACGTGATCGCCATAAATCACTGCTTGAACATATTGTTTACGTAATTCCGTAAAGGAAAAATTGTAAATGAGCCATCCAATGAACTAATTTATCCCAATAAAATAAATTTCCTTCAAAAAATTTTGGAAGAAAACAATTTTGGTTCAAGTCTGTCGTTGTCCGAAATGATTTATCGAATCTCGAATGTTTCTCATATTTACCCTTCTTTTTTATATGATGCAATTGATGCAGAAACTTTCGAAGAGTATAAATTAATTGGATAATTAAATTGATGGATAATTAAGTTTTACTTCAGAAAAAAAAAAAATGAAGAAAAAAATCTGGAGAAAAAGGGAAGAAAAGAACATGATTTTGCAGTATTGATTTTTAAGTGAACGAGTTTATAAAACTTTCATGGCCTAGGACTCTTTCCACTTCTGTTCATTTTCATATGGCCTTCAGAATTTCAATCCAAACTTTCATCGATTTAAAGTAGGCTTCAGTTTGCACATATTGTCAGTGACAGCTTTGGCTCCTTTGGCTTAGATGGGAATTTTATCGGAAAATATAAGAAAATATTGCTGAAAAAAAGAAGAAAAAAACCATACTTTGAAGAGGACAAAAAAAGAATTGTTAAAATGAAAAAAAAAAAGCCTATCACCTTATACAATTTTTCAAGTTTCTTTATAAAATAAGGTCTAGAAAAAAATTTTTTAAAAAAAAAAAGCCTAGTTATGAAAAGTTTGATTGTAATTTTTTGAGATTTTTCGGATATTTTGTAGCATGGAATTTTGTGTAATCACAAAAAAATTGAGAAAATCTTACGAAGAATGATGTATTTCAAGAAAAGAAAGTCTAAAAATTGGATAAATCTCGAAATTTAACAGTAAAACATTTTCATTTCCATTCGAAACGATCATCTTTATTTGTATTACTGAGAATAGAATGAAATAACAAAATATATCAATTGAAAGAGGAAGAAATTATAAATTGCTGAAAATAGTGGAATTCTTCCATATTTATGTATTGCTATCTTATTTGTTCTATTTACATATTAAAAAAAGCAAACAATTCATTTATTTCTTAAATTTATTTGAAATTTTTTGAAAAATTTTGAAAAAAAAAGGAATTTATTTTGAATCTTCATTAATATAATAAGAGAATAATAAATGATAGGTAATGACAATGATGATTTGATTTTTTCTTTTCAATGCAAATGCTACTATGTAGGCATAAAAATTTGTTCGATCACCATTTAATTGACTTTTTTTATTTTTATGTATCATTTTCATAAAGTTAAATAATGTAAGAGAAAAAAGGAAATTTTCGAAATGCGATAAAGAAGCTCATCAAATATTTGAAGTATTTGAAGAATTGAAATTTTAATATTCACATTACCAATGTTCTTCCATGATTACCTAATTTATAGTTTCGTGGTTACTATTTTTAATTGTTTGAGATATTATATATGTTGAATCTTATCATGTGTATGCTTCATTTTATGCTTCAATTACATAATCATTATTGGAGAAGAAAAAAGATGATGATAATATTTGGAAATTTTATGCAAAACAAACAATTTTTTCCTCAAAATGGAAAGAATGAAATCTTTATGGAATAGCGAAAATCGTTCATAAACAAAATGATAATACTAAAAATGGCAAATGAAATGATTTGATAATACAAAAGACAAGCAATTCAGGTGATGCAATGATGTATTCAAAACATGCAACAGTTATTTTTTTTAGAAAAAAAAAAAAGTTAAATTATATTCAAAAAATTATAAAAATTGTCTAACAATAATTAATTTATACATTGAAAGATTTATTGCAAAGCTTCGAATATTATTATTAATATTATTATTGTTACCTATAATTATGATCATTATTACTATTATTATTATTTTTATTATTATTATTACTATCATTAAAAAATTATACAAAAAATTATTCAAAAGATGAAATGTTTCTAGAAAGAAACATTTTTTAAGGCATTTCAATTTAAACATCATCGATCATAATATATCTTGATAAACTCTTAAAAATTCGAAAGAATTCCAAAAAAAAAAAAAAGCTCAGTTTTCTTTTTTTTTTTTTTTTAATGAGAAAAATTTTTATTATAAAAAGTAATAATTTTTACTAATTCGCACAAAATAATATATATATAAACTCTGAAACAAAAAGAAAAGCTCAATGATCTATTGTTCGTTCTCATGCAATTTATATCTAAATTTCATACAATAAATTGTAATTAAATAGATTTTAGAATCAACTGAATGAATTTTAGATCCAGAAATATGTCTTACGATTTTCATAAATGCAAAATATATGCAAATTGAATGATTCTAAAAAATAATGAAAAGCTATTAGCTTTGTATGATTTTGCACAAAATACGATTATCAGATATTAAAATACATTGACAAAAGCAAAATACATTTTCTATGAAATTTTGTTTAAAAATAATGCATTTCAACTTTATCATTTATGCTAATTCATTCATATCTAAAATTATTATTATGTTGATTTTCCTTGATTTCTTGAAACTTAACAAATTGATTGATAAAAAAGCAAATAAATATAAAATAAATTTTGATCACTTACTTATTCTTCCATTCCATTTTTTTTAAAAAGATTAAACTAACAAAAAAAAAAAAAAAGAAAAAAAGAAAAAAGTTTTCTGGAAAAGAAAAAACTAGTGAAGTTTCTCAAAACCATGTTTTGTGCATAAATATGTTACTTCAATTAGTACAGCATTTTGATATTCAACTTAGAGTAATGGAATAAATTTTGAAAAGTAATTTTGTTAAATTAAAAAAAAAAAAAATGGAAATAAAATTGAGGCAAGTCTTGAAATTTTGAAGAAAATAAAAATGGAACTGAGGCGAGTCTCGAATTTAAATACTGCACATTGTCTTACAATACTCTCAATTGAAATAATTATATTTTTTTTTAATTTTCCGAAAAACATATGTGATTTACAGATTTGAAGTGCTGATCTCATCGCATACAGTATGATTAATCGAGCATTAAGCGGAAAAAATATTTTGAAGATAGGCATAGAATTAAATGAGATATCTCTTAATGCTCGATTGAAAGGTCATCAAAAAAAGTGAAAGGTCATCAAAATAATAATCAATTGTTGAACTTTATTTCGAGAATAAGCATATAAAAGAGTTATAGTGGTGATAAAGAATAAGTATGATAGATGCTATCGAATGGAAAGAGGTCAATAAATCTTGAACCGAAAGGTCATTTTTCATTTTAGTAATAGCGATATTTTGCATGCTTTCACAACGGGATTCTCGAACTTACTCTTCAGCTTGACAAATGGGGATGAGGATGATACACGGGAAACAGTTAGCATGACGTAGAGTTACCCCGTAATTTGTATCAAACCTTGATGTACTTAAAAATGGCAATTTTCGAATTGCATACGTGAAGAGGACAACAGTTTTTGAGTCGTATACGTGAAAAGGACGACAGTACTCGATTCGTGTACGTGAAGAGGACAATAGTTCTTGAGTCGTATAAGTGAAAAGGACAACAGTACTCGATTCGTGTACGTGAAGAGGACAATAGTTCTCGAATCGTGTACGTGAAGAGGACAATAGTTCTCGAATCGTGTACGTGAGGAGGACAATAGCTCTCGAATCGTGTACGTGAAGAGGACAATAGTTCTCGAATCGTGTACGTGAAGAGGATAACAATTTCTCGAGTTACACAAGCGAGAAAGATAGTTCCTCAACTGATGACCTCAACAAATTAATACATTCATGGTAAATCATATCTATGACATTCAAATATTTCATCCGTCTAATAACGCATGGTTCTGCAAACGATTGCTTGCAATGGGAACGATAGCAGCGAAAAATCCTTTAGTATCAATTTGACCTTTTTGCGGTGCTAGGCATATTCCCCGGGATGTCACATTTCTGAGATTATCAGGTCGAGATCAGGGATGTTCGTTTGTCCACTTAATCTTTGCATTTATGCTAAATTTTCTGTCTTTTTTTCTTCTCGAGTACCACAATCGAATATGGTTTGGTCAAATATTTTTGATAATTTGAATAGTTAGATGGATTCAATGGTAAGTGCAATTCATCTATTTAATTAAATATAAAGATTTTTTCAGGTTAACGAAATGGCTACAGATAAGATTATTTGCTGTAATTGTGAAATTTCATTAGCATCAGTGAAGTGTATTTATATTCAATGCGATAATTGTCAAAAGAAAGGAATTGACGTGAAACTATGCGTTTTTGTATGTATTTTACTTTTTTCGATCGTTTTTAATCTTGCATTTTTGGTTAAAGTTATATCTTAAAAATGAGATATTGGAAAATGTTTTATATCGAAATAGAACAAAGAGATTTATTCCATTTGATGAAAAATTGTTAGATAATTAAATAATATTCTTGTTTGCTAAGCATTTAAAAGAAGTTTTTTCATATTAATGGAAATATTACTACAGTTGCTAAGTAAAGAATGAAAAGATGTTAGGATAAAGCTGACAGATGTGAGATGGAATAAGATGTAGCGATGAAGAATATTGTTTGGTTCAAACTGGGTATTATTATAAATAATTGATAGGACGAAAATTAGTATTGAAATTTAATCGTAAGATGTAAAAGTGGATAGTTCGAATGATAAGATAAATCATTTCATTAGTGTGTAAGCAGGGAATGACTTAGGGAATTTTTATATCTGTTATTTTACATTTTCTTTTTTTTTACAGATAATAATAATAATAATAATAATAATGATAATAATAATATTTATAGTGTTTTCGGATGGGTGCAGAATGTGGTCCTCACAAACGTGGACATGCGTACACTGTTATAGATCGTAAAGGACCTTCATTATTTCCAACAACATCTGATAAACATTGGGGTTGGAAAGAAGATTTGAAATTGATTAAAGCAGCTCATAAACACAAGTTAGGCAATTGGTATGTTTCGATGCGAATTATTGATTTTATGTGATTTCTTTGATAATATTTATCATAGGCATAATTCAAACAGATTCAAGTTCCATTCATCTTCCTGTTGTGTCATTCTTTATTTGATGATGCAATTGTATGCATTGTCATGAAACAATCTGTCATGCATAGTCTGGTAAGCAGATGATTGGATGCCGATTTACAGTGATCTTTTGTTTTTGATTATATATACATCAAATTTTAAAAACCCTAAAACTCTTACTGGAAATATAGTATAATAATAAAAAGCATCATTTTATCATTCTCCAGTTCAATATATCTTTACGGTACAATTATCTTTTTGAACTATTTGAAATTGAAAAATGTTGTTGTTTGGAAAATTTGAAAGGATTTTCATCACTGGATAATTTTATATTGTTGTATTTGTCATTGTTCATCATCCAGGGAAGAAATTGCATCAGATTTGGATACCGATAAAACTGCCGATGATGCCAGAAAACGTTTTGATCAAGTTTTTATACGTGGTCCCTTAGGTCGATATGCGGCAGGTGTTAGTTCAGGGTAATTTTTTGTTATGTTTGTTTCATGTTTAGCTTTTGTAATAAAGATAGATTATTTTTAATAATAGAAACATCGATTCAAAATTTTATTCATATGATTCATTCTTTTCCTGGCAAAAAAATTAAATATTAGAATATTTCTTCTAGCAGAATTTCTCGGATTTTGCTATGATATAATCCATTGAAAAAAAAAAAGTGATTGTACAAATCTAATTTAGTTACTTGTTTCCGGTTCCTCGCTTTTAGTTTCTCTTTTTTTCGCACAGTTATTCCTATTCGATGGTAAAATGTCTCGCAGATAATTGCATGTGAAATATCTCGTCCAACAGATTTGACTTTTTTTTATGATTGTATCTGTTGCCTCCGGGCAGTTTTTGTCCTTACAAAACATTTTAGAACAGTTTTATCAATATTTAACCATCATATTTTAAACTAATAGAAAGGCGATGAATTTTAGGGAATCAAATTCTATGTTTATTTCGATACTGTTATTTTCCAGGCCGTATGTCAATAATCATAGAAATGAAGAAATGAGTTTGCTACATTCTGATTCAGATGTGACTGGTCAAGGACATGCGGTCGATAGTTCAAATTGGCAGTGTATGGTTTATTTATTTTCTTTATCTATTGTATTTCAGCAATCGAAATAGTCTTCGAAAATATGTTTGCTTTTCAGATATTGCCGAATTTTTTCGTGACTGGAACCAATCTGTAAATTTTGACGATCCAAATTGGTTCGATCAATTCAAAGAGCCTTTAATGAAGTTTAAGAATGAATTTTATGCTTCTCATTTACGAAGCTCAGCGAAAAAAAATGATGAACAACACAATTTTGAAAGCAGTGATGGTCCACCTCTCATAACTCCTCCTGTATCACCATTTTCTGTGGAATTCTTCAGAGTGAGTTTATTTTCATTTCATTTTTATACTACCATGATTAAACGATTTTTTCTATTGATCTAGGTTGATTACCCTATCTAAGATTACCTTACTTAAATCGCTCTCGGAAGGCGATTGAATGAAAGAGATGGCTCACAGTTGGCGTATATATGTATTTTTTTTCCAGACAGACAACGAAGGAAAAAGAAAACGATTACTTTCTGTGAGTGATTTTGATGAAGTAAGTTCATTTACGGTTGGCACCAAATTTCTGCATAAATATATGTAAAATAACAGCTGATTATTTTTTCATGTCATTTTTAGAGCGATGATGATGGGACAACTAATTCAGAGAGTAGTAATTCATATGATTATAAGACTGAGTTATCAACACTCTGTTCAAAGAAAAGGGGTAGTCGTAGTGCCCATATTTACCGAAACTCATCAGACGCCTTGCCGAGTACAGATGAAGGAAGTGGTTGGTTATTTCATTATTATATATTATGTATTTTTCGAATTTGGCTCACTTGTAGTCCTTTGTTAATTATGTTATTATTCTTCGTTTAATATTCATAATAAAAGTAGCGAGAGTTTTCGTAGCTTGCAAAAAGATGGTGCATTTGGTAAAGATGGAAAATCGTAAGGTAAGAATTTTATGATTAAATGGTAAAAACGAATTACTAAAAACACAATGATCTTGATACTAATGAATTTTAGAACCGGAACCGGAACCGGAACAAAAATATGAAAAGAAGAAACCAGTACTACAATTGAAACGAGTTGGAAGGAAGAGGCGAAAAAACGACATTAGGGAGAAATTATTTTTAAAGGTGATTGTTGGATTTTTTTGAGGTTTTCTTCTAATTTTATATTTTTCAATATTGTAGATTTTTTGTGACAGTGATAGCAGCTAAAGTGATATTGATTATATCACCAGGTTTTTTTTTTTTGCAGCAGCAGCATTCAGCATAATAATGGTATGTTTAGTGTATATCATAGATAAAGAAACAAAAACAACAGGAATGCGTTTAATTTATGCTTTCTTCAGAAGGCATACAAAGGGAAACTTATGATTAAAATAAATGAAGACGTGAAGAAACAATTACGAGAATTTTATCCAGAGCAATTCTATGCAAATGTTCCATTATTACCTTTCGGTGCAGAAGAACGTTCAAAATTGAAGGATAGCGATCTTCAGTTACTGGGATATATGCCAGAAAGAGAGGATTTTGAATGGGTCAGTACTAATGGGTTTTTATCCCTGTTTTTACTTCTTTGACTTTTTTTATTCTGAGTACAAAACAAAGATTTTTTCTTTCCCTCATTGAAAAATATCTTCTAAATCTTTCATTCGATTTTTTTTTCACTTATATTTGATCCCATATATTTGATTTTTCGATATAGTGAAAATTTCCAGGAATTCATGAATGATGCAGAAAAGTTAATTAGTCGTTTAATGTTACAACCAGAGCCTGATACAGATGAAGATAGTGCTTTTGAAAGTGGCAAGTTTTTTATTATTGGTTTTGGAATGTTTTATTTGATATCAACCATTGGAAATGAAACTGTTGCTTAATGATGATTAGACGTATGGTTTTTTATACTTTTCAGCGTCGTGAGAAGATTTTTAACTTATAACTGCAGGTATAATTAGCAGTGGAAGAGCTGTTATTTAAAAAAATGAAAGAAACTAATTCATTTCACTATAGAAGTCAAATAATAATCTTATTGAATTCTCATGCAGCCATCAAGATCTATTTAATCTCATTATCACATATTTTTTAGCTGTAAAATTAGCGAAAGTGCAGAAATATAATCGAATCTTGAAACAGAGAAGAGCGAAGAAAGCAACTGTAAGGGAATACGAACTTGTGAACAAATTTTTTGATAAAATCAAGGTAATTATTTTTGTATAGCTCATAAAAATTATGAATAGTATTTCTTTTTTGCTTTTTTCAGCTGTACTCTGTAACCACTAATGTAACATTAATATTGGTAAGTGATAATCAACATCGATATCTTCCAACAATAAAAAAATTTTTTACATATGAAATTATCAGAAAATTATTTCGTGAAAAATGTATATACCATATCATCTAGGCTTATTCTTTATTATCTTAAAGTATTTTCTTTCTATATTAATGAGAATTATTTGATTATGGAAACAAGATTGTTAACTGAGATAATATATAATTTTACAGAAAATAGAAGAAACTCGTCGAAATTTGATCCACAGTCAGCAATATTCAGCTTCGGTACGCCAGTGTGAACTGCTTCATTCATTTATGAAGAAAACTTATCAAGTAGTAAGACAATCGGAATTAAAGCAATTACTTGATGCTATCACAGGTATTACAAGATTTATTTCTCTATTTCGAAAAAAAGAAAAAGATTTTTCCAGCTCTCTACCT
The DNA here is from genome assembly GCA_028564675.1 of Onchocerca lupi. NCBI lineage: Eukaryota > Metazoa > Nematoda > Chromadorea > Rhabditida > Onchocercidae > Onchocerca > Onchocerca lupi. The sequence goes on along the minus strand of JAOVVO010000320.1, from coordinate 1,682 downwards.
TGCCTTCAAACTATAATTTTTCTTTCAGCATTAAAATGAGTTTAAATTTTTGATCACAAATAATTGTACTTTTGTTATTTGAAATGGTGTTTTTAGGTTACATCAACTTGAACGAAAGGATTTTGAAGCTGAAAAATATCAAATTGGATGGAATCAAGAATTTGAGAGGCTTCTCATAATTTCGCAATTGTTAGTATTGTTAAAACTTGTTCCGCTAATATAAATTTAGTTTATCGAGTGTGACTTTATTACTTTTTTTTGATAACTTAAATCTATCGAATATGTGATTTTTAACTTCCTTCTTCCTCTCCTATTTATTAAAATATGAGTATCTATTTACATTGAACTTTGTCCTGGAAAATGTATACATAGTTATTTTAAAGATGGAGTAAAATGTTTATGATGATTGGAAAGGTAAACACAACATCATTTTCTCCATTCCAGTGATATGCTGCAGAAGTGAAATATATTTTTAGATAAGAGGAGTTAATTAATTACAAGGTCAGCTAATAGGCATGATGCAAATTTGAGGCTTTCATTTGCGAGCTATTTCAAGAGATTGATATCTTATTATTAATACTTGAGAAATAAAAACTAGAATTACTTCTAGTATTAGTTAAAATTAAATTGCACATAATATATGACGACTAAAACTTTAACTACAATTCAGAGTTCAAATAGAATCCTTCAGAAGCTGATAATAAATGCTATGATAGCAGATGTTGAAAGTATGCAGCACAATAGTTCCATATATCATCATTATTTTATGATGGCAGCCACAGTATCGATCACTTCTGTCAGATTCCAATGATGCAGCATTATTTTATATATTTAATTTTATATTAAATATCAATAAATGCTGCTTAGTAGTATCCTAACAATAACAAAAGATAAAAAGATGGGAAAATGATTTTAATGAAGTTTGGAATATAATTAATATCTAAGTGTTGTTCTGGCAATAAAGTAATTCTGGCAATATCAGTTTACTTCCGGGATCTGGACTACAAAGATGCATTAGATTACTGTTGAATGATTTATCTGCTTTATCATTTCCTAGTTCATTTCCAGTCCTAATATGCTCTATGCTCTGGGATATCTGGACTATTCGACTGAAGCTACGAATCTACTGATTTCCAATAATTTCCCCATAATCCTATTGAATCATTTGTTAATGCTGAGAGCCTTCAAATTCTTTCATGTCCATTTGTTGGACTGTTGGGATACAATCACTTAGCAGCATATTTATGCTTTAATCTATACAAATAAAAATGTAAATGCTCTTTGTTTGTCACCACAAAACTCCGGAAGTCCTGCACTGATTACTTTCTAATTTTGACACAACCTTGCATTCGAATAGGGCGCCTTTGTCGTAATGATGATGCGCTTTTGTTGGCGCGAGAGGTGATCGATATTGACCCTAGTTGAATGTTACAAAGGAATGATTAATTATTTGTTATTATTTATTATCATTCAGTATTATTTATTACTATTTATTATTTATTATTGTTCAGTACCATTTATTATTATCCGTTTTTATTATTATTACTAATTATTATTATTAATTAATCGTAATTATTATTGCTAACCATATCATTTTTCAGGAAAAGGAGAGAGAGATGGGAGGCAGAGGGAGGATGAGGGAAGAAAAGGACGGCGGAGTCAATAAACCCTCTAACCACACC